>JAQPZY010001047.1:600000-740000 GCA_029931535.1 Margaritifera margaritifera | reverse complement strand
GCTGCTAATATATATGTACTCTTATTTTTTTTTTTTTTTTTTTTTTTTTTTTTTTTGTTGTAAATGACCCCTTTCATTCAAACATATAATAGTTCAGGTTTTCTCTCTTTTATGTTAAGGGTTTTTTGTTCATGTTAGTTGTTGCTTTTTTTTTTATTAGCTCGAAACGTTGAGAAACTATTTTGAAACTGCGCCGTTACCAATTTCTGAAACTGTACGTAAAATCATGTAACGTCATACCATGTATTTATGCGCAATTCATTCATAAAATAATTGGAACAAGGTTACAAGATTTCTTTTCAAACGAGTATGTATTCACTTTAATTTTGTGAAAAGAAATTTAAATATAATTCATTATTTAATAAATGGGTGTATATAATAAATAAATTGTAGTGTTTATATTGTTGGATATTGTGGTCTCGCCCAAAGTACATGGGGCTCGCAAGCTCGCCCCGTTGTATTTTGGTCACGTCCACAAGGTACAAAGGTACAAACTTTATTATATATATATATATATATATATATATATATATATATATATATATATATATATATATATATATATATCAAGGCAAGGTTAAATTTCATTATTACTGGAAACGTACGTAAACTTAGTGGCCGCGGGGGTGGGGGGTGGGGTCTTTTATTTTCTTGACAGAAGATCGTTAAATATGAAAAAGAAAGAGGCACTTGCACAATGAAGAGTGAAGAAATAAATAACTGAGAGAAATGCAGAGACGTACTGTTTACTACAAGCTCGTTTTTGAGTACAGGACTTTACACTATCATTATTTGAGGCAATTTACATCTATACCATTGCCCTAATGGCCTTTTAACAACGTCTATTACGAGCTGTCGCTTGCACTAGACAATCTGAGAAATCGATATGTATGTTGAAAAATTCTATAAATTGCAATTAGGAAGCCAATCACTGACATAACAACTGAAATAAATGTGTTTATCTTAACTTATCTGAGGAATCTGTCTGTCTGTCTCTCTCTCTCTCTCTCTCTCTCTCTCTCTCTCTCTCTCTCACGAAATCAGCCAATAGGTGTTAGATTTATCAAACCTTGTTTGATATAGTTGGATAACAAATTGTCACCTGCTTGACGTATCCGATTTTATGTATAATATGTGGTACCTACCCTTTCTACTGGTCGGTTTGAAGACTGACTTTACATTTACTTTTGGGAGTCTATTCTAATTCTAGAATCATCTTGTCTCGTCATTTCCAGGAAAACCATTGATCTATAGAAAACGAATTTACGGTAGTACTAGCACATACAATTCTCGCACTTTCTAGAATCTCCCTGTTGTGTATTTCAAGGAATTTCTACTGGAACTCGTGTAAAAGGCCAAGGTCATCTGTCAAAGTTCTAGAATTAAGGAAGTGGCAAACATTTAATCATCGATATGAGCTTGTAACACCGAAAGATAGGATTACATGGACGCCTCTCATGTTTTTTTTTTTTTTTTCCTTTAATTTTTAATTTATTTAATTATTATCTCTAATTGAGAGCAAAACAGTCGTACTGTCACTACTGTGGCGCGTGTTCATCGATCGAGAGTAATCACGGATAAATTAGATGCGAAAATAACGATCATCGTCTCAAGGTCAAGACATAATGCGGCAGCGTAATATAGTAATTCTAAATTGATGTAATGTTTTTGAAACTATATATATATATATATATATATATATATATATATATATATATATATATATCTTGTTTGATAGATAGGTAAATAGATGCACAGAGAGAGAGAGTGAGAGATTAAATACTTAACTGATGATGAGACGTGGGAAGGTGGTGGTGATGGGGGGGGGGGGGGCGGGGGCTTGAAGGTTAAAGCAAACAATCTAAATATAATTTAACTCTTATCTCCTCCCCCTCTGCTTTGATGGAAATAGATGGTTAGGCCAAACTATTATATGCCGTAACTCTATGCTAGATCAGTATGTGATAATATTCTTGGCACCGTGAAGTTTGCCCTTTAATAAGATGTGAGGATACATAGCAATGAAATGTCCGTAAATGCGCTATAGCTTTTGCCTTTGGTTTTACAATAGTTGACCGAACAGATTTTATCTATCTCAACGGTAGTGAGGAGTAGGGAGGGGTTCAATTACAGACTATTTTGGTACAATCTATCATTTAATCCTTTACATTTACAACATACTGGTAAACTTTGATTCATAAGGTGCAGCTGCTATAGTGGTTTCCTACACACGGCATATTACATTAGCTCGATTAATCAATTTTTTTTTCTTTTTTCTTTTATACATTGGCACGTGTCTTTACACGCCTCCAGTTACGTATGCCTCGGTTCTGAACATTCAAAATTTAGACATTTTTAAAATTTTGGACAACAAATTTTGTGTAAATGTGTTGCTTGACGACTGGATGATAGCGTGAATACGAGATACTAATGTATTATTAACAAAGTGAATTTTCTTCTTATTTGTTATTTATGGACCCCTACTATCCGTGGCTGGAGTTAACACAGATACCTCTAATAGAAAAACGGGATTTAATGTCCGTGACTGGTATCAATGACAACGGCCCGATTACACTGAAAACTCCATACTTATGGAGGTTAATACAATTATTCACAGAGTTGTTTTCGTAACCATTTCGAATGAGCGAATTCACACCTGATTGGTTCCTCGGTATTGATTATACAGCCGATTATCCACCAATGTAGGCCGGTAATTCAAAATGGCGACAGGAGGTAGGATTGCATTATTCCACGTGGATTTAAAAGTTGTCATACAACGGCTTAGATACTAAGATATGTTGTACATATCGCCTAAAGGCCCCTTCAATCGACCGTAATTTAAGTGCCTAAGAAATGCCGGCAAGTGTCTAAAACCCTGAGTATATGCACTCATACGTTGAGGACAGACCTGTCTGCAATAATTGCAGGGTTTTATGGATAGGTGAGAACAGATCCCCAAACCACCCATCAATACCAATACAGGTTTGGATGTTGATTTATCGGACTAGGAAACACAAACCCCGGCCTATAAGTAAAAATCTTTGAATTCCAATTCTATAGCAACTAATTCTGCATTGCATACGTCGGCTAATTTTATATACTCTATCTGTGATTTTATGAGCCGATGGAAATTCTCTTTACGTCCCGTGCGGGTCAGCCTACATGAGTTGCTGACGCATTGCAGTATGATGCCCAAATTTCTAAAGGGCAACATTAACATACGAAACAATTATTATGACATTGATGTCACTCTCGGACTATTAAATCATAATGCCAGACGCTACCACACGGAGATTTTTGAATGTTATGCTGTACACAGGAATTTGCAATTCGACGTGACCTAAGATTGAAAACAAAGGTTAACCATGGTTGCTCAATATTGATACATCACCCAGACGGGTCTTCTATGATGACAAGAGAAAAGTTGACGAAAGGTAGAAAAAGGTAGAACCAGATCAAAGAGGTAAGAGACAGCTGAGGTATTTAATAAGTCTGGATTGAATTGTCCCAATGTATCAACATGCCTACTGTTGTACAGTACATTTAATAAGTCTGGATTGAATTGTCCCAATGTATCAACATGCCTACTGTTGTACAGTACATTTAAAAACTGTAATAATATGTTTTGATGGATAAAGCTGACCTACATTCGCTTGTAATGCGAAAGGGACTGTTTTCAATCTATTTGTCTTAATGTAACCTGAGTTTAATCTTCTTCTTCTCTCACTCTCTCCATGTATGTATGTCTCTCTCTCTATGTATATATGTATGCATGTGTCTTTAATAAATACACGCGTAAGTCGCTTCATTGTTTCATTGTTTATTAACATGCACATGTGTGCCATACACCTTCCTTAACCTAAGTACACGTAGTATGCCGCTGCCTGCATAATGTCTATGAGAAGAAAAAACAAAAAAGAATAAATGTGCTGAAATTATGTCTTTACAGAGGCGGGTGTAACCATCCCCCCCCCCCCATTTCAGCAATGCCCTACCCGGAATGAGAGTGTATCTATATATCTTAACCGGTCACTTTGCCTATTGGTTTTGACAAATTTATTGTTACGAAAATGTTGTATGTATGTATGCATTTATGATTCAACGCAATTGATAGCATCCTCCCACGCCGTCAAATGTTCTTAAGCCTGTAGAGTACAAATTTTGTTGTTTAATGGATTTGGTAATGTTTGAATAATACAAAAAATCGGCACAATTGACGACTTTCTAACCATATTTAAACAGCGTCTAATAGATTCTTCATTTCAGACGGGATCTAGTAAAATACCCAACTCTGCTAAAGATGTATATTACAGTCAAAGTCATTATTGGAAACAGAAAAATATTTGATCCTAGGCTTACCGTGTATATTAAGAAAAACTCTAGCAATGTGTAAGTGTTCTAAAACATGACCTAATGAACGAGAGAGGAAGACAATATAAAATATACTGGGACCAAAGGCTATGTAAACTATGCCTGGAAAAAAAGTGTTAGATGTTTAAAAGACGAATACCATCTTGTATGTATTTGTCCATCAAATACTAATATAAGGTAAACTTATGGAAATAAATGTTATGTTAATCCTTTGATATATAAGTTCATAAGTCTAATGTCTAGTAAGAAAATTATGAGATCTGTCATTTTTTAAGATTTGTATACAATTATTTTTTTTCAAGAACTCAGTTACAGAAGGACATATAAAGTTATGTACATTCGACATATGGCACTCTGAAAAGTAAGTTTGTACTTTGTATTTTGAATTATGGGTCGGGGTGGGGTGGGTGGGTGGGGGTGCTACAATACTGAATAGTAGTTATGTTCTGTTCTGTTATGTTCCGTAAATTCAGCCTCTGAAATATCCTAAATCTGCCGCTACTTTAGATGAAACTATGTCAAGTTGCAATATCGACTGCTGTAATGTCCATCTTTAACAGCTGTCTCCATTCAGATTACTTTGGCTGAACGAACCAATACTGCCAAAATATAAAATGGATGATACGTAATCTGACCAAAATTAGATCTCCGCAGACTAAGAGGCACCTATGAACAACAACGTTCTGAGTTGAGCAAGAGGTTTCATTCAAACCATCAGCCGTTATTTAATTTTCGGGGGAGTGGGATGGGGGGGGGGGGGGAGCGGGTTGGGAAATTTTTGAAAAGAAATGTCCGGACCCCTAATAGCTTGACAAATTATTCTTGCTCTCATTTGTAGAAAAATAATAACTAATTATATTCATTATATTATCTTGGTAAAACAAAAATGTTCCGGGTTGAAAGAGAATTCCAGAGAGATCTCCGCAGATTAAGAATTCCAGAAAGATCTACGCAGACTAAGAATTCCTGAGAGATCTCCGCAGACTAAAAGGCACCCATAAGCAATAACGTCCTGAGTTTGATCACGAGGTTTCATTTAAAGCCATAATTGTATTGGGATAGAAACAAATACGACCCAGGTCAAGTTTATTAAGATATGTCCCCTCTTTGACCTAAAGGTTTGCCTTTATATGATGAACCTAAGTATCTTCAGTTGCAGAGGCATCCGTGTCATCTGAACACATTTTTGTTACTTTATTATTTTACTGGGGAAACAAAAGTAATAAGAAGCATCATAAAAACATTGCTTTTCAGTCCAAAAATTAGAAATTTCTTACTCTCAATTGCCCGAGTTTTGGTATGAAAAGTATTACAATCAAACTTGCCTTAGAAGGTCACCTGTGTCAGGCAATCATCTGTCTTCAGCAGTCACTTTTCGAAGGTTCCCTTACACTAAATCATTGCAAAAAATAAATCTGTTAAACAACCACATGTCTTAAGAGGCCATTTTTCACAATTAAAAAAAGAGAGCATATTGAAGCTGCATTCAGTCGCAAAATTCATTTAAACTAATATTAAGACAGTCTTTACAGCAGCGTCTGACAATGCAAAAGGATGGATTGTCTTACCATCAAAATCTACCAAGGTCGCCCAATTTGGTTTGTTTAATTTTCGAGAAACCTTTTTGGTATGGTCTAAAAATAGTATTATTTAGACTCTCTAGTTATCAATAAATTAAGAACATTGGACGATGGTGAAAATTAAAATCAAACGATCTTTTGCGTTGCTTCGCCCACGTATAAATAAATAGATACATAAAAAATGTACAGAAACTCAATCTCCTGTTTCGTTAATATATTCACTGCTCTAGTGCAGTCCGTACTCTTGTGCCATTTAAAATCGTACTGGTCCATGGAAATGATGAAATGTTGTCTGCTTGGATTTTACAGATTAATAAATATTACATAGCGTACATGGCTTAGTAAGCAAGATCATTTGGTACATGTAAAGCATAGAGATACTAATGGAAAGGTCTATAGTTCCAATTTCGGCAGAGTTGAAGAAACAAAATTGTATAACGTGGATTACATCACGGTTTAAAACAGTAATATAACACACAAGTGAAAATCATAACACGATTTCGACTTGCGTGCAAAGTCACAGAACTTTAAATCATAAAATGATTTCGACTTGCGTCCAACCTTGCAGTATACAAAAAAGTGATGTAATACACGAGCTAGTAAAAAAGCGACGCAGTTATACAGATAAAATTGTGACTTAGTTGTACGTATAAAATAGTTAAATATATTTAAATACTTTTAGTTAATTAATCAAAGTCAAAACTTTGATACTTGATGTACCGATACCAAAACAAGTAAGAAAAACATTACAACACTCTTTAAAAAGTCTTCCAACAGAAAAAGAATTAAGGTGGATAACTAGATAGACTTTAACTAGATAGACTTTAACTAGATAGACTTTAACTAGAAGACTTTAACTAGATAGACTTTAACTAGATAGACTTTAACTAGAAGACTTTAACTAGATAGACTTTAACTAGATAGACTTAACTAGATAGACTTTAACTAGAAGACTAACGAAAAGACTTAAAGATTAATTTCACAGAAATTTAAATGAGTATAGATTTTACAGCGGAAACAATAAAGATTTGTGTGAATTTTGCAATGACATTGACCCATTTTGTTTGAAGAAAAAAAATCATTAAACTTATTCGACAGTTTAATTATGTTAAGGGCGATATGCATGCACTTAAATGGCTTTACTGGATAGGTTGCACAAAACATTATACATCATCTACGTAAACTGGGACAAAATTACTCCATGTCTCAATTGGAATCATAATAATGTCCTACACAATAAAAACTACAAAAGAACTAAATTCTTTAATCGGTAAATGCAACATTTAATACAATTCATTATAGACTTATGCAATGTATACAACTTTGTTCATATTGCGACAAATCTTTTCGATTAAAATAAGCAGTGAAAAAACACGATGCTGCCTGTATTGTACCTACGGAACAAACATTTCTGACAACACTCCGTGCACAATTAAATAACCTATTGTAATAATTATGTGCATAGGCTTCACCGAATAGTTTTCTGATTTCAGTGTGTTAAAAGTATATATCTCTCTGGGGTGTTTTCTTTTTAGATGCTGTGTCAAATTCTACATGTCCGTTGTCGAGCGTGGGTGGACAATAGGGGCATTGTTTAGGCACAATAGCGGACTATTTAGGTATTGAATAACTAACTAACCGATTGTCACCAATTGTCACTAAATGTTACTAATTGACTGCCACATATTGTCACTAATTGTTACCAAAAGCTACCAAGTGTCATTAACTGAATGTCACAGCATGACACCAATTGTATGTCATTTATTGTTACCGAAACAACTAAATGCCACTAATTGAGTGTCACAGAATCTTACTAATTGAATATCAAATAATGTCATAGAGTCATCATGACTGTCATGATCATTATCGTCATTGGTATCTTGCTGCAAACTCGATAACGATAAAAGTAGATCTGTACAACTTTGGATCATCAATGTATCGCAAGATCTTCAAACCAGGCCTTGTAAATAACGTAGTAAGTTTTACTTTGAGGCTTAAAATATTTGCATTCACCTTTCATGTTAAATGGTTGCTTCTTTAAGTTAGAATCTATTACACAGTAAACAATATATCTTTCATCTTCTTTTGTCAATGCTGATACAAAGAACTTTGGAACTATTTTCTTCGTATGTGTTAACAAATGAAAGGATAGTTTTACGTGAAATATCTTGTCCCCTTTTTGCCACACATATTTTTACTTGTTATATATTATTTCCACAGACGCAGTTACCTCCTCATTAAAAATAATTTAACTGCTAATTCCTTCACGAGCGTATATCCCTAACTTTGCTAAGTGTTTTAAATTTTATGTCATCATGTTTACTCATTTCTTCAACTGTTTTTGAATTAAGACACAAAATAAATGACTTGATACTCTCGAATTCTCTATCTGTTTATTTGTTTCCTTGTGTAAAAACCCTTTCTAAAGATTGCAAACTGCATATATGATTCCACTTAGGTCCTTCATAAGTTCATAATCTGTTATCTTTGTTTTGTACACTCTACCTATCTCGAATGAGACGGGATTAAAGCGACATAATGACTGCTCCAGTTTAAAGTGTTCGCGAAATAATTCCACATCAAACTCATCACTGTAAATGTATACAGCCTTTGACTTTTGAATCATCAAAGGGTCTCTCGTGGTAAAAGATATTGTATCCGAAAACAGTTCTTTTTCGTACAGGTGGTGGTATAAATTTCAAAGTTTAATTTTAGATCGTATCTAAAATTTCCTTTATCTGTTAACAAGTATTTAGTATCACAGAGCTTGAATATTCCTTTCATTGTAGCGGTTGCTAGTTGCTAGATCTTTCAACGATAAAACTTTTTTAAGGGGAAAACATCCCAATAGACTCTCTACTTAAAATTCATTTTATTTCTTATTCTATAAGACAATGTTTGTCACAGGTATTTGCTCCCTAATATCCTTTATACGTTTTGAAATATTTAGTTAATTTTTCATAGTTTCATTCTTTTCATCTTGAAAGTTCTCGAGTGATTTAACGTGAGTATTCCACTCCCTTTCTTTCTTCTTTAGTATAAAACAGTAATATTTGTTAACTTTACATGTACTTTTAGCATTTAACAAAAATGTTGTCTGTGTTAATCGATTTTAACTCCTATAGGTTGAAATTTGAACCTTATTTGATTCAAGCTAAATGCATAAAAAAATCATGTTTTTGTTATTGATTAAAAGCTTCTTGACAATGTTAAATGCTTAACATCAAGAGATTTAACACATTTCGCTAAAGCAAAATTAATTTAGTTATCTATATCTTTGTGCATTATAAAGTTAACTGGAAATGTCTTCTGATTAAACATATACATGAATAAGTAGTGACCGTTAAGATTCAATTCACATTCGTTACTCATGTACGCAATATTGTTTTGGACAATTTAGGTCAACATAGTAACAACAGTAGTATCCTTAAGTGTCTTCTTTTTGTAGCATAACAGCTTATTTAACACCCTCGAACAGAGCCTTAAACTGTTAGTAACCCGGGGTGTAGTAACGCTCGCATTTTCAAGTCGGTTCCGATAATGGTTTTGCAAATCCTCAGCTTTTTCAAATGTTTCTACTGCAGCTTCGTGTCAAACTTTCTTCAATGGTTTTCTCAACTGATATGCTTAACCTCTTCTTTTTGCAACATACGTAAATAAAAATATTTTATCAGAAACACCGAGTAGTTTTCCTTGTATTTAGATTACATGCTACTTTGTTTAGTTCTAGCGTTGTCTATTTTTGAAAGTTACACGAGTATTTTAAAATGACTTAGTTACATTACGTACTCTTAAATATTACTCTATGTTTTTAAAGCTCATGCTTTCTTTTACATCTTGTGTAACATCATAATTCTTTATGTAGTACCCTGCATAGCTAAGATTGTAGTTTTTATTTTCAAGTTTTTAATTATCGTGTCAAGTTCTTATTCAGATAAAAATACTTTGATTACATCAGTCTTTCCATTATTAGTGTATTCGATCTTAACTTATAAGGGCGATAACCGTTTGCCTGTTTTGTAAAAACATTATTTTATCTCTAAATTATAAATCTTCATTTTTCCTGGTGTTAACATAATATAAATTTGTTTATTAATTACACCATCATCAGCGAACTCCTTGTAAATCATTAAATTATCACAAAATATGTCTGAAACCAGTTCGAATTTCATTCGTGAGTGTAATACTTGATCACCATTACATCCGATATGTCTCATAAAATACCTTGACAAGCAAGAACTTTTAAAATATATATGTTCATGTTCTTCAAAAAAAGTTCTTTTGCTAATGTTAATTGGTAGTTGACTGTTTTTGTTTTTTTATTCGGTAAATTTCTTTATATGCTACCACGGTGAAAAAAACGTACATGTATTATTAGCAGAACAGAACCTTATTGAGTTGACATATGCAAAAAAAACCCCACATAACCAATACAATACATATACAAAAAAAACCCCACATAACCAATACAACACATATGTAATACACTGATACATAAATGAATGAATAATAGCGATAGAAAATCTGTGTACGCACAAATCCTCAGAGAGAGAGAGAGAGAGAGAGAGAGAGAGAGAGAGAGAGAGAGAGAGAGAGAGAGAGAGAGAGAGAGAGAGAGAGAAGATAATCTAAGTTGACATGCACAGTACACACATTTGCTTTGGTTTTATTTTTAACAGTTGTTGAATCTTCAGTTTTAAAATAATTGTAATAGTTTATACACACTTGGTTTCTGCAAGTACTAAGAATCAAAATAAGATTTTCTAATTGAGAGGTATAGAAGACATATTAGCAGTTTTTGAATCAGTACATAATGCTACGTACATATCTATTTACATGAAGTCGATATCGTCCCAGCTCTCCATATACAAACATACTGTTGGTTGATAGTTTAACATCTAATAACCACTTGCATAATTTTCTATGTACCCGTTCTATTTTTAAAGCTTTCAAAAATCCTCATATTTCGCAGCAATACGACAAAACTGGAGTACAAAGGAATTAAATAATCACATATTACATTAACTGGATGTATTATGTATTATTATTAGCACTCTTAATTTTTGAGGTAAAACCCAGAAATTGAGAGTGTAATAATACCCCTATTTATGGGCGGTAGACGTTTGGTAGATACCATCAGGGTACGACTTTTATGATATCTTGTATTTTCTTTGCTGCTTTTTCAGAACTACAATTGTAGAATATTATCAGCTCCATTTTGTGGGCCTAGTACGATTTCAAATAGCACAATAATAGGGACTGCGCTGTAGTAGTGAATATATTTACTGAAGTTGAGTTTGACTTTGTATACTTTTCTCGATGTATTTATTTATTTACACGTGGGCAAAACACACGCAAAAAATCGTTTGATTTTTTTTTCTGTTTCACTATGGTCCTGTTCCCTGAATATATGCACTACTTTCAGCGACATGAGGTTTTTACAGCGAGACTAGCTTTCGCTAAATTGTAAACAGGCACTATGTTCGGATGATTGTCTTGATTTTTTATTGAATCTTCTACACTTCTATAGGTGGAGCAGAATTTAGGTCTGGCCAAAATCATCCTATAGCGACACTTAAACAGTAAGAGCACGTGCTCTCTACACTTTGCGTTGCCACCCCTAGAGTTAATTATGAGTTGGCTGTGTGTGGTTGCATGTACCACGGTGACCCCATCGCAACCTTGTCGACCTGATGGTACGAATGTGTGAAGATGAGTGCACTGGAAAACATGATACTTGATTTAAATGCCAAATCTTCTGCCCGACGTTTTAGATCATCGCTCGGATTTCCTCTTTTTCTTCTTGACTCTGGTGTACCTCTTTTCAAATTATTTTGACAACAATCCATTGGGAAAGCCACAACAAATGTCATGGCATTATAGCAATGTTCGATTCTTTTGCAAGGGAATGCAGCTTTCTACATTGTAACATTCATCTAACTCACCCATCCTTCCGTTCCATAGCACGCCTTGACACGCCATCTATTCTGAAAAAAAGACATGCCTATAGAAAATAAATGCATGGAGAAAAAAAATGCTACCAAAACAGAGAAGCCACCAACTATCCAACCTTTCGTCCAAACTGAACTTAGCTTAATTTCATTACCGAAAGTTGCAATCTAACTCCTCTACTGAACTTTTCAATACATGTATTTAAATACACATGTGTGTATTTATATTTTGCTTTAACTCTTGCACTACCTCCTGAAATGGTGCAAATGTGCACACCATGCAAATTTACATACGTATGCAAATCCGTTCACATGACAAAATTTACATACGTATGTAAATTTGCATACGCATATTTTGGGTTGCATTCCACATATATTACCTCCTTCTAACAGAGTGACAGGTGTAAGATGAAGTTGTTTGCATTTGCAACATGTACAATGGAGAGAGAATGTTGGCATACCTCTATGCACTTTCATGTACTGTGGCTGAAATTTCTTTACATGTTGTAGCTGTGGAAATCGTGCATGATCTAAGCACACATCTGATCAAAATGGCTGCTCCCATGTGCTCGAAAAGTCAGCCTGAACTAGTCCAAAGTACACTAACTTTAGCAGTTATTAAAATAGGGAAAACAAATTTTGCCAGAGTAGGAAATATCAGCTTCTGAAAGGGCAATGAATGAATTAAAGAATATACAAAAAGAAAAAAAAAAGTTGTCAGCTCGTTCTTTTTACAATTTATCTTTGAAGTCCAGGAAGTGAAAATTACCAAGCGGAGCTAGCAGTTTTTTGACAGGTGCACATCTGAAACAAGGCCATGCTGTATACTCTATAACCCAAATTACACCCATCAATCATACATCAAAATAGAGGGAATTCAAAATTATTTTAACAATACATAAGATATAAAAGTTTTTAAAAATAATAAATATGGGACATTCTTTTTCTTTAAACAGTAAACCCTACGCAAAATATGATTGATGGGTGTAATTTGGGTTATAGAGGTTACAGTTTAACCTTACTTCAGATATGCACTTATAAAAAAAAAAACTGCTAGTTTCGCTTGATCATTTTCACCTCCTAGACTTTAAACGAGCCGATAACTTATTTTTACTTTTTATATATTTTTTAATTCATTCATTGCACTTTCAGAAGCTGATATTTTCTACTCTGGTAAAATTGGTTTTTCATTTTTATATAAATGCTAAAGTTAAATGCTAAAGTTAGAGTACTTTGGACCAATTCAGGCTGATTGTTCGAGCACATGGGAGGAGCCGTTTTGGTTAGCTGTGTTCTTAGATCATGTACAGTTCCACAAGTACAATATGTAAAGAAATTTCAGCCACAGAACAGGAAAGTAGGATAGAGGTATGCCAACATTTTCTCCATCTTGTATGTTGCAAATGCAAGCGACTTCATCTTACACCTGTCACTCTCTCAGAAATACGTAATATCTGTATAGCGCCACCTATATAGGGCTGGTGTCAATTATTTCAGGTCTACTTGAAGATAACCACAAGGTTTCAAAATAATTTTGCCACGTAACGGTAATTAATCAAATAGTCAAACCTTTGAGTGTATTTTTATTAACCTATATACTCGCATACTGGTCAGTGTCGTGAAACACACGAATTCAATCATCATCATTATCATTATCATCATAATTATCTTTGTTTCTTCCTATTGAATTGAAGTACAAAACAATTTTTTTTACAAAAGAATCAAACAATACAGATAGTATTTCAATATTGCAATACAAAGAAAAGCAACACTATTTAATCACATCACCTCTGTTATACACAGCAAAAGAAAAAGAGACAAAATTAAGTATTCATTGAGCAACACACTTTTTAAAATGCATGTGCATAAAATTTATTTTACGCTGCGATTTAAGTGGACCTTTTAATAAACATTCATTTCAAGTCTAAGGTATCATTTTATACTTTTTGATTACATGTCACATCAAAGCATTTACCCTGATCTAGTACTTAATAGTGGGTTTCTGCACGTTCTTGTTAATACAAAAATGAAGGATACAGACAAAACACGAGCTTTCATGGTCATCTGACATATTAGTTGATGATGTAACAGCTAGTTATATTGGCAACAGCCTTTCAGAATCATTAGGTTACTTTGCAGCCAACCTTTGCAAACTTCAAATTTCTTGAACCAGCTGAGAATTAATTGGCACGTGTACTGCAATGTCCAAGGCTTGAGATTTTCAAGTTTTTCTTAAAAACCTGCTTGTCTTGTGGAAAATAATTGGAACAAAAATCAAGAACCCATGCAAGTGTTTGCATTCAGCATTTGTTTGGGGGCCAAATCATTAGTCGAACAACATATGATGACGAACTAAAAACTTCGAAATTCCACTGATGTTGCTCACGATTCCTTATATCAACCTCGTATCAGACAATCCTGACATTGCCAGGTAACAGTAGTCAAGAAAGCAGAACACCTCATGTTCGAATTAGATATTAAATTATTTGCCAATCTCATATACAATAGAACGATGTTCATTCAACATTAGAAACCAATGATATGACCTTATGACCTTATAGAGTAATGTTAACTAAAACCTTAAATACATTGTCCTTGATTCGGGTATAAAGGGAGGGAGAGTGTGGGTTTACGGAAATGAAAGGGCCATGTCTACTGACTCTATAGCCCAGGTATGACAGCAACGCCCTGAAAAGGAAATGAAAGGGCCATGACTACTGACTCTACAGCCCAGGTATGACAGCAACGCACTGAAAAGGTTTGGGACTTATGACCATGGAGAAGACTTTTACCTGAAACTTTAGAAATATTTTCAAATGACATTGACCTTATCTTAGTGACTGAGGGAGGGTGTGGGTGGATTGAGATGAGGGGTCGTTACCAACCGGTTCTACGGTCTAAGCGATTTCTGAATTGTCCAAAGTCCCAAACTATCGGATGGATTCCTGTCGAATCTATCCAATCATTTGGGACGTTGAACCATTTACCCCATCCCACTGTAACTGAGGCAAGATCAACGTTATTTGATACCCAGGTCAGCGGATTAAAGACAAAAAGAATGTCATACTCGCAATTTCTGAGAAGATAAATCATCTTCATATCGATTTCATGCGGGTATAGCTCGATGTAAAGTCGTTTAAATTGGCTAGGCCCGGTAGTAAGCAGTTACCCTATGCCGCTACCGCGCGGTGGCTGCGAATTCCAACTTTTCGATAGACAATGGGCTCTGACCCCACACCCCAACATAAATGTCCAAATATCACAAATGGGGTGTGAAGGGTCAGAGGAAACTCCGACTATCAGGCAGGTAGAGCTTTGTTACCTGCCTTTGTGAGGAAAGCTTAACACCCATTAGTTGAACTCGTGATGCATAGAGTTGTAGGCTAATTAGACCCACTTCCCCCGCCCCCCTCCCCCCACGAATAAAGTTTAAGCTGATATATAATTCCTCAGGTGTCAAACTTCGCGTGTCAATCATCGTGTCAGGTACTAACCTAGGTAAACAAACCAATCACATTTCAACAATACGCAACTTTCCTCATTGGCAACCAATTCATGCTAAGCCTCTTCAACTTTTTCGTCCTTTTATATTGAATTCTATCAAACGCTTTGAAACAAGTTGTACAGAAAACAAGAAGATGCAAAACCAAAGGTAGGTAAATATGGTAAAGTACAAGACGGAGAAAATGACAAGAAGAAATGGTATTCCACTATCCTTTAAAAACTAACCAAGCTGAAATAATTGTTGCAAATAAGAGCGCTCCTTGATCTATTTAGAGGCGTCTTCTCTGGGTTTGTATTTCTATAACCTTTTAGCTACCAGTCAGTTATCCAGACATATGTAATCGATATATGACATTTTCACGTAAACAGGTGAGGTTGACAAACTGTCAAAAGAGTCGTAAATATAAATTTACAGGGTGTTATGTATTTAGGAACGTATGTCCGCTTATGTGTGTGTACTAGTATGTATGTATATATTTATGTATAAGTAGAATTGACAGCCATAGCCCCAAAATTTTCTCATGTAATCAACACTGAACTGACAATATTTTATATCAACATGAAACGCCGGGTCCAGACGTGCCCTCGGTGAGAAGTTAATTACGCGCGATGAGAAGATTTATTCCGTAGGGTGACGAGACAATTTTGTATGGTAACACAAACAATGCAGCGTGCTAAAAACATTGATCCTAAAAAGCTGTGCATGTATGTATGTATATATGTATGTATGTATGTATGTATGTATGTATGTATGTATGTATGTATGTATGTATGTATGTATGTATGTATGTATGTATGTATGTATGTATGTATGTATGTATGTATGTATGTATGTATGTATGTATGTATGTATGTATGTATGTATGTATGTATGCGTATAATAAACTTAGGGTTCTTGATCACCATCACATAATGGAGATACATTTTGTTCTATGTTCAACACTAAACTGTACAATATTTTAGTACTTTCGATTAGTAAATTAAAGATATGAAATACGTTTAAACCAATTTGTTAAACAAATTTAGTTTTAAAATAGAAATCGTACAAAGACATGTATAATATTAAACATTATGCACAAAAATTATAATCTGTAAATAGGTCTACATCATTTGAAAATATTTGTTAGGCAAACAAATGATATATGGAGTGTCAAACGTAGATAATGAAGTAAATCTCGTTCACTACAAAAGAGCCACGATGTCAGCATGAAACACAAGTCTAGACGTAACCTAATATAAAAGATCATTCATCCACCATGAAATGATTTATTCCGCAGGAGTAAAGACTTTACTGCATTGCGACACGAACAAAGGATTGTATTAGAAACCTGGCGGGTGAAAGTATGTGCTCTATTTTATTATACCTCTAGATAAATGCCACAGAAAAATAACATTATTCATAGCCTGCATGACAGAACATGACATCAAACAGCTTTTAAAGAATTTTCAAACGTTTCGACATAATCAATCCATCCTAGTCAAACGGTGTGAAAAAGTCACTTTTTGTCTTCAGTTCTTTTTTTCCAAATCTCGTTGTATCAGCTGGCTGATTTAACAAATTATATATGTTTTTAGAAACAAATCTACCAATGCTATTAATAATAGTTACCCATGAAGGTAGAATAAAAATACATTGCTCCTTGTTAGAGTTAAGGGGTGTATTCCACAGGTGAGGGATTCAATTAAACACAATCAATGAAGATTCTTTTTTCAATATTAATTGGTGCTGTGTATCAGAAACCTCTCCAATGTCCAGTCTTTGGGATTGTCAGTTAAAAAATACCTCAAAAAGGACCGTTGCAGTATTTTGCGTTTGTCGAGGCAGATGATTCAACTGTAATTAAAATGGATGGAATCGCAATGGATTTGCCACTTCTCAAGCACCTAAGTCGGCACTGCATTTTCCTCATTAAATGTTCCACTCGTTATCGTCTTTGTCATCTCGTCTGCTAAGTTTTTCATCTGCTAAGTTTTTATTCTGCTAAGTTTCCATGTGAGTTATATCAATAGATTCATCGTGATGCAGTTTGGGGGTTTTTGATGCTATTATAACAATATATTAAGTATGCCACTCCCCAGTAACTTTTGCTGACTTTCTCAGTGTCCTCCACACTTGAATGTGCTTGTTTTATAAAACGAGGTTGAATAGTTTATACTCATGACCATGTATCTCCATGTACTGTGTGTTGTTCCTCTGAAATGAAGGATCCACGGCCATTTCATTAGAATATTTCGACATAGATATTGAAAGGTTATCGACAAAAAAGCAATTTTGTTTCCTTAATTTCTTTAGCATAAGGTGGATAAACAGGTGATAGGCACATACGTTCATACATGCATTCAGAGAGAGAGAGAGAGAGAGAGAGAGAGAGAGAGAGAGAGAGAGAGAGAGGGGGGGGAAGAGACAAACGATCATAGAAAAAATGTCTTCAAGCTTTCTGGTACGCTGTTTTGTCCATTTCATCATGTGGATCTTTTTTTTTTTTTTGCGGGAAAAATCTTTTCACTCCGCGCAATGAACCTGGTGATGCAAGCAGATTATTATATTGTCTTGAGTCTACAACTGTGTTAGGTAAAATCTCGGCCAGTCTTTGTATTTTTATAATCCTTTAGACTATAAATTCTGCCTAGATTATAATACCCAATCCAAATTTTGAAACATCTGATGTAAGATGTGCGCAGGTTATTTATTTACTTACTTTCTTGTTGTTTTTTTTTTCTCTACCCTGTGTCTCCCGGTCCAATTTTTCCTATTGCACAATTATTAGTTATTCATTAGTATCTTTGTTGTTTTCTACGTTATTTTGCGTTAATTGTATTAATGGACGCTCCCCATGATCTCGCGCTCCAGCAATTATGCTTTTTCGTCAATTATTTATTTGTTCCATGTTATTATCTTTCAAGCTCATTTTCTATCATGACTAGGTTAGCATCTCTCAGAGGCTGCGGTGTTTATCTATTGCCAATATTTATAGTATCTCAGACTCATTGTTGCTAATGCCACATATTTGCTTTTTATCTCAGGCTCATTGTTACTAATGCCACATACTTGCTTTTTATCTCAGACTCATTGTTACTAATGCCACATACTTGCTTTTTATCTCAGACTCATTGTTACTAATGCCACATACTTGCTTTTTATCTCAGACTCATTGTTACTAATGCCACATACTTGCTTTTCATCTCAGACTCATTGTTACTAATGCCACATACTTGCTTTTTATCTCAGACTCATTGTTACTAATGCCACATACTTGCTTTTTATCTCAGACTCATTGTTACTAATGCCACATACTTGCTTTTTATCTCAGACTCATTGTTACTAATGCCACATACTTGCTTTTTATCTCAGACTCATTGTTACTAATGCCACATACTTGCTTTTTATCTCAGACTCATTGTTACTAATGCCACATACTTCCATTTCCGCTTAGTTCCAGTCTTATTCCTTGCGGATCTACTTCCCCACTTGAATGGGATGACCTCCTCATTGAGTCTCACTTATTCTTCTTCCCTTTTTGATTTTTATTTCCGCCACACATTTAATACCAAAGTTATTGCTTTGAAAATACCTAATATAATTCGTATTGTTATGTCATCATTGCGAATGGCATCAATATCTTGAAGGCATATCATAAACTGTGAGTGGAAACAAAACAATATTATTTTGATAAAATGTGATTAAACCTGAAGAATTGCGAATTCATTTCATTTTTTCATTTTCATTTCATTTCATAACTGCCCTCCTAAAAGTTGCGAATGACCTTCTTTCTGATTTGGACGACGGTAAGATTTCAGTTCTCACACTCCTTGACTTATCCGCAGCCTTTGATACAATTGACCACGAAATCCTACTTCATCGTCTGCAACACGTTTTTGGCATCCACATTACTGCTTTATCATGGTTCAAGTCATACCTAACGGAAAGAAAACAAATTGTTTCAGTAAATAATAAACATTCCAGCCCAGATAATCTCTGTTACGGTGTCCCACAGGGTTCGGTTCTAGGACCAGTTCTCTTTATTCTTTACACACAGCCCCTATCAGGCGTTATAAATCGCCACCCTGTGTCCCACCATCTGTATGCCGACGACACTCAACTGTTCATATCTAGCTGTCCAAATGAAGTCGCTTCCACCATCCAAAGCGTAGAGAAGTACATCTCTGATGTTAAGTCATGGATGAGGTGTAAAAAGCTACAAATGAACGATGATAAAACTGAAGCCATGATTGTTACCCCGCAAAGAATTTCTCGAGCCCTCCTGTTACCAGAATCAATTAATATCAGTGACACCCCCATTAAATTTAGACAATCACTTAGAAATCTAGGTGTTACTTTTGATAGCTCCATCTCACTACACCAGCATGTCTTGAAAACTTGCAGAGCAGCATACCTGGAGCTGAGACGCATCAGCACTATTCGCAACCTTCTCACAGTTGATGCCACAAAAACCCTTGTGTGTTCATTAGTACTCTCTAGACTTGACTATTGTAACGGTCTTCTTTCTGGTCTGCCACTGTGTCTTCTGCAGAAACTTCAAAAGGTCCAAAACACTGCAGCAAGGATCATTCTTAGAGCATCAAGAACGGATCATACCACCCCACTTCTTCACAAACTCCACTGGCTACCTGTTCGCAGTAGAATCAAGCACAAAATCGCTTCTCTGTGTTATACTTCGTTGACTGCTTCTGGTCCGAAATACCTCTCCAATCTCACCCATGTGTACACGCCTGCTAGAAGCTGCGTTCATCATCGGACACTCGTAAGCTTAGTATTCCCAAGGTTAAAACTAAGTTATCTGGACAACGTTCATTTGCATATCAGAGCCCAGCTACTTGGAATGAACTGCCTCTTGATCTCAGACACAAAGAGACCACGATCACATTCAAGAGTGCTCTCAAGACACATCTTTTCCATCAGCAAGAATAAATTTGTCATTTACCATTGGCCATTAGTGTTAGATTGAAACTGTATTGCAAATTCGTTTCATGTTGTTTTGTGTGTAATAATTCATTTGTCTTTGATATTGTTTGTGAGATATTTTCATGTTTTTATATGTTGTCTATATGCAAACTGGTTTTTTTTTTTAAAATGCCTTTATGTGTTAACGTTATCTTGTAAAGCGCTTAGAGCTTTTTGAAAGAATAAGCACTCTATTAAGTCATAATTATTATTATTATTATTATTATTTGAATGTACAGTTGTAGAATGTCATGTGCTCGTATGAGTACAATAACATGTCATGTGGTCGTGCGAGTACAATAATATAATGTCATATGCTCGTATGAGTACAATAATATAATGTCATGTGCTCGTATGAGTACAGTAGTATAATGTCATGTGCTCGTATGAGTGCAGTAGAGTAATGTCATGTGCTCGTATGAGTACAGTAGTATAATGTCATGTGCTCGTATGAGTGCAGTAGCATAATGTCATGTGCTTTTATGAGTACAGTAGTATAATGTCATGTGCTCGTATGAATGCAGTAGAATAATGTAATGTGCTTGTATGAGTACAGTAGTATAATATCATGTGCTTGTATGAGTACAGTAGTATAATGTCATGTGCTCGTATTAGTACATTTACAGTATAATGTCATGTGTTCCTATGAGTTACAAAGTCATGCATTATGATGAATATAATTAAAATGAAAAACATATTTTTGGGTAACTACGCAGTTCAGAAATGTTTACTTTTATGAATGTCCCTACATCGCTTAATCATTCGATCTGTCGATCGATCTATCAATCGATGGATTGATCGCTGTATATATATATATATATATATATATATATATATATATATATATATATATATATATATATATATATACATACATATTGCTCAATGAATGTGTATATTTTAAAGATGGCTGAAGGAATTAGAAACCAAAATATAAATAGACAGAACATACATTTCTGTTGAATTAGCAATTTCAAATTCATTTGATCATAAGCTTTTTCTTCAAGGTTGTCGTGATTTGTATTTCCTGCGTGTGATTTGGTCTTGAGCGTTATACCTTGAAAACGCCCTTAGACTAACAGAATAAATCAGAAATAACATTATCTCTAGATGTAAATACACAGGCGTTTACACGGATGTTAAATTTACAATTTTTATGCATTACATAATCTATTCATATCCGTTTCACCATGGGCATCCAAATGAAAGAAACGAAGTCTTTCCGGTTAATCCTCCTGCGTATAGTAGAATTACCGTTTATACTCGCGAATAAGTCTCTACCAACTGCAACTGCATAGACCCAGATCTGCCGGCGCATTATGCGACGGCAGATCTGGGTCTATGTAGTTTGTGAAGACTAATCAGTAGAACAAACAACATAGACCCTTATATGCCGGCACATTATGCAACAGCAGATCAGGGTCTATGTTGTTTGCATTTGGAGGGAGATTATACGCGAGTATAGACGGTAAATGTAATAGGCTATGTCACAAGTTTTCATTCTTTTGCGATGACAGTTAATAAAATACGTATGTACTTTTTCCTTGCATTTATGTCGGATGATTAAATTATCAAATCCACTAATTATGCATTATGAAAACGTAAAATTAATAAATAAATAAATAAATAAATACAATTATTTATTGTCAAGTAACACAAGGTTTTTGCATTAAATATCCTATGTGATCTCATACCCTGTATTCTCCAAATTTTCTAAGTACATAACTCAGACTTAGCTCAAAGTCCTAAACCTTAGACAAGAATAAAGTTAGAATCACAGAACTCTCAGGACTTGTTTACTTTGGTTTCTCTAAAAGCATATCAAATTTCAATTACATATGCATAAACCAATTATACAATCTCATTCAGTTTATTGTTCCAAACATTTCCAGAATACGAGGCCAGGTTCCGTTGTCACGAAACTGTCCAAACCTGGTCATGTAGTCACGAAACTGTCCAGGCCAGATCCGGTAGTCACGAAACTGTCCAGCCTGGTTCCATAGTCACGAAACTGTCTAAACGAAGTCCAGTTTACAGACCACTCATGCATCTCACATCTGTCCGCGTGAGTTCGAGTCTCGGCTCGACCAACGTGGATATGTCAGAAAGCTTGCCTGTAGCTTCCCGTGGGTCAGTGGTTCTTCCTAGAGTCTTCTCGGGTTCTTCCTCCACCGAATATACCAGTCGCCATGTGCTGAAAAATGGCGTTAAACCCCAAAAACAACATACGTAGTCACGAAACTGTCTAAACCAGGTCCCGTAGTCGCGAAAGTGTCCAAGTTAGGTCCCGTAGTCATGAAACTGTCCAAACCAGGTCCCGTAATCAAGCAACAGTCCAAGCACAAACATTTAACTCAGGCTCAAAGTTAAAAAAATATTGACTTTTATAACTTTTCTTGTCGTGGGGTTAGAAATATTACATTTTCTGAATCATCTAATGCAAAAGATACAAACATTCCAATTTAATGATATTACGAGACTCTAAGTATGAGTTTTCATTTTGAAGCTATGAGTGTTAGTTTAATTTGTGTGATCAGCTACTTTGTTGACTCCGTGACCAGGGCCAATTAAGTAAAACTTCTGTTCGCATGTTGAACACACGAAATTTTCCGTTGCAACGAAATTAATTTCTCATGCTTTTCTCATACAACTACATGAATATAAAATTTATTTGTGTCTCTAATCCGTTAATATAGTTTGTACTACTTCACAATACATCTCATAGAAGTAAATTCATACCTCTGCACAACTTCCACTAAGATGACCACATGTATTATGCCTTTACATATATATATATATATATATATATATATATATATATATATATACATATATATATATATATATATATATGTATATATATATATATATGAAAGAAAAACTGACAAAAGACAGCGCAAAATTGGTGTGAAATCAGCCCAAGCGCTTTCGGAATCTACCGATTCCTTTTTCAAGGGCAAAAAGACACAAACGAAGCAATAACAAAACACAAAAACGTAATTACTATACAGAATCTGCATCCTGTTTGCTGTGGATATTTACATAAGCGATACAATAAAATAATAAATAAAACGGCCAAGGCTGAACGAGGTTGAACATCCTTATACAGTGCTCGTAAGGGCTAGCCATCTGCAACTTACTAGCACTGTATCAGGATGCAGTTAGCCATTTCCACCTTACTAGCGCTGTATCAGGTTGCAGTTAAGAATCTCCACCAGACGAGCACTGTATCAGGATGCAGTTAGCCATTTCCACCTTACTAGCACTGTATCAGGATGCAGTTAGCCATTTCCACCTTACTAGCACTGTATCAGGATGCAGGTAGCCATTTCCAACTTACTAGGACTGTATCAGGATTCAGTTAGCCATCTCCACCAAACGAGTACTGTATCAGGATGCATTTAGCCATTTCCAACTTACGAGCACTGTATCAGGATGCAGTTAGCCATTTCCACCTTACGAGTACTGTATCAGGACACAGTTAGCCATCTCCACCAAACGAGTACTGTATCAGGATGCATTTAGCCATTTCCAACTTACGAGCACTGTATCAGGATGCAGTTAGACATTTCCACCTTACGAGTACTGTATCAGGACACAGTTAGCCATCTCCAAGTTACGAGTACTGTATCAGGACACAGTTAGCCATCCCCATCTTACGAGCACTGTATCAGGATGCAGTTAGACATTTCCTCCTTACGAATACTGTATCAGGATGCAGATAGCCATCTCCACCAGACGAGTACTGTATCAGGATGCAGTTGGCCATCTCCACTTGACGAGTACTGTATCAGGATGCATTTAGCCATTTCCAACTTACGAGCACTGTATCAGGATGCAGTTAGCCATTTCCACCTTACTAGCACTGTATCAGGATGCAATTAGTCATTTCCACCTAACTAGCACTGTATCAGGACGCAGTTAACAATCTCCACCAGACGAACACTGTATCAGGATGCAGTTAGCCATTTCCACCTTACTAGCACTGTATCAGGATGCAGTTAGCCATTTCCAACTTACTAGCACTGTATCAGGATGCAGTTTTCCATCTCCACCAGACGAGTACTGTATCAGGACACAGTTAGCCATCTCCAACTTACGAGTACTGTATCAGGATGCAGTTATCCATTTCCATCTTACGAGCACTGTATCAGGATGCAGTTAGCCATATCCACCTTACGAGTACTGTATCAGGATGCAGTTATCCATCTCCACCTTACGAGCACTGTATTAGGATGCAGTTAGCCATTTCCACCTTACTAGCACTGTATCTGGATGCAGTTAGCCATTTCCAACTTACGAGCACTGTATAAGGATGCAGTTAGCCATTTCCACCTTACGAGCACTGTATAAGGATACAGTTAGCCATCTCCACCCTACGAGCACTGTATCAGGATGCCTAAAAGCTATTATTACTAGTATATTGTTACGGAATTATGTATCATTTTGTTTTTAAATAATGGTATAGTTTTATGATCTCTGCATAATAGTCTAACAGCTGTCGTCTTGCAGAAAGTATATATACGGTACATGTGACCCAGTACATTGGTCTTGGGAATATCAATATTGTCGGTTAAACATGAGTCATGTCACGTGATCTAGCGCGTGAGAATTTGTGCTTTTGAACCTCTGACCTAGATTTCGCAATCCCAGAGGAGTGATTCATTTTGTTGACCAGAAATTATAGTTTAAGATCACAATTCTGATGTATTTGTTTGAGACGTAGAATAATTGGGTTTTTATTTTATTTACGCAGTCGGAAGCTATATAATAAGATGTATTGGAGCGTTCGTCATTCTTTCATAGTTCGTTCAGCCTGAGAGGTCATACACGAGATTGGTTCATTTTGTGTGGATATTCTGCTTCAGAGATATATTATTATACAGTACATTTTGGATTCAGTACTGCTACTTAAACTTTGAGAATTATTCAGCTCCGTGGAATTATCGGAAACATTTCTAGAACTTGTGTGATATTCCATATTCACAAGGATTACTTGGAATTAACAACACTTAGATATAACTGATTATTGTTAATGCATCAGAACTTTGGAGGATTCATTCGGAACCTACTTCATTCGGAATATTTGGATTAACTTCCGGATCAGTGAACTTTAGAACAATTTAGGACTTTTAAGGATATTCTATACTGTAAGTTATTTTTAATTCTTTCACTTTGATTGTTTGTTGAAGTATTTTAGGAAATTAAGTATTTGTGTTTAAATCATGAAAGCTTGTTTGAGTCTTTTCTTTTGTTACATTACCCCTAGTCGTAACAATATAACTGTGTGAAATATTTCTGTGTGTGTGTATATGCCTAAAAGCTATTATTACTAATATATAAATGTGTGAAATATTTCTGTGTGTATGTGTATATGCCTAAAAGCTATTATGACTAATATATAAATGTGTGAAATATTTCTGTGTGTATGTGTATATGCCTAAAAGCTATTATTACTAGTATATAAATAGTAATAATACAAGCTTTTAAGCACATCATCAGCAATTATATCAATTTCTTAAGATTGTCTTTATCAACTCTTGATCAGAAAGTGCTTAAATTTCTAATATGAATCATTCTTTTCTCTGCTTTCTGGTACAAAACCCATACCACAGATTACTTTCCTCTGCAGTTCCAAATGTTTTTCCATTGGTCAAAAACCAGAGTCAATATCAGAGCTAGGACGGCAAAGCAGAGCTAGAGTAGGCCTAAGGGATGGTAGAAAAAGAACATTTGAAGAAAGTTGTAAGGCGGAGCTTGAGACAGAGGTCTTGCAGGAATGTGATTGCCAGGAAGTGATAATTGAAACAGAGGAATGTTGCAACTCTTGTAACTTGATATTGACTGATGATGTGCAAGAAAGCAAAGACGTTATGACACAAACAAATATCCTATATGAGAAGATTTAATTCATGTTGAGGTTGAATTAATGACAAAAGAGACTATGTTTATGCAAATACAAAATTTATCATTGAATTAATGATTTATTAACTTGAAAAGAAGCATTATTAAGAAAACATGGGTATTTATTATAATAAATGCTGGCAGATAATGAATGACCACTACAAGTTAAACGAGAGCAAGATCTGGATCGGAAAATACAAGATGTGGCTCATTTCAGGTTAATGTTTTCAAGAGTTACATGAACACTTGATGAAACGTTTATTGCAAAAATGTAAGTGTCCAAGGAAAGTACAGGGCAAAAGACAGAGTTAAGGTGGCAAAATTGTCAAAGCAAATAAGATTATCTCATTTTTAGCAACACTAGTGCAATTGGTACTACAAGTTTCCTTTGTCCTTTTAAAAGGTTGCGTGTCCCACAGATTTGGAGCGTGAGAGGCACAGTGTCGTCTGCTCTTGGGCTCCTAGCAAGTAACTTAATCCTGCTGCATGCTGCCCGGATTATCTGTACCATAATATAGCTGGAGTGTCAGGCCAAGATCAGCTTTTTATCACATTAATGAAGCTCAGAAAATATATAAAACATTTTAAATTTTCAAGAATGTTTTCAGTGTCTGGGTCTTCTGTGAAAAATATTGTTTACGCTTGGAATTTATTTATCTCCAAACAATGACGTGAAGTTAATATTTAGCCATCACAAAATCTTGTTCGTTTCTTTACCCCATCTGATTTTAAGGCAAAACTTCCAACAACCAGTGTCATTATGAATACAACAGAATGTCTCTAAAAAAACAACAACAACAAACAGAGCACCTATCAACAAGCTTCATTGTCAACTTATAATAACCGTAACACAGTGAAGTTGTTGGTAGGGTCAACACCAGGTGGACTTGTTTCCTTAATTTTATTAGCATATGGTGGATCAACAGGTGATATACAAATAGTGTAGCGCAATAAATTAACCAGTTGTTGTGATCCCAGAAATTCCATTACGGCAGACGACGCAGAATTTAATGTTAAGTATTTATTTGCACCAATGAATGTTTGTGCGAACATTCCAAACTTTTTCAGAATTAAAAATAGATTGTCAAAATTGTTTTGAAAGACAGAAAAGTGTCAAGTAAAAGAGTGCATATTGAGAAAATCACTGGTCTTGGTAAAACATTAAAAATCTTGAATTCTCTTACTAGCACAGAGACAAAACTTTCGTCAGAAATCGCCTTCATTTGCAACATTGTCCTGTAATTTCATATCCTGCATTGTGCAAACAAATAATTAAGTGTTCGATAGTGTAAATAGAAATAGCAAAAGATCATACCAATACTTAAAATTGTTGAAATAAAACAAGTGAAAAAATTTATAATGCATACTATTTTTATTGAATATTCCTGTAATTTTATAATTTTCAATTAGTGAAGTTCTGTAGTATTGAAGTAAATAGATCTTTCTTGCGCGTGTATTTAATAGTATTTGAAACTATGTCATATCAGCAATAAATAAATCACTTAATTAGCACAATAATCACATGCTTTTTTCACAATTTTAAATGTATAAAACACACCTAATAATATATATCTCACCTATAAGTCAGCATAGATTAAATGGTTAGGCGATAGTCTGACGTTTTGAACAGACATTTTGAATTTTTCATTGCAACAACTGCAGAATGCGACTCTAATCAATAAATGTTTTATAGAAATGTTTTTCTAAAAGTGCTGTTTTGAAGTAATCGTTAAAGAAGGTTCTTAAACCATCAACAATTTTAGCAAAGAAAAACTCATTTCTGGGATTATAGTTATGTACTTGATGTCTGTTATGGCATATACGATCAGAACAGACTTTTGCATCTGTACACAATAACTGTCTTTGAATTTGATAAAAGTAATCATGCCTTTCACTCAAGTTGTAAACAAAGTTGAAATCTTGTTTCAAGTATGCCACAGTAACTGATGATATCATTTTGTCCTTTGCTGAAAATGGACACTTAACTTCAGTTAGTAAATCCTTATCTACCACTCATTCTGGAGAACAGGAAAGAAATGAATACTTTTTAAAACCATCAGTCCAGATTTGCCCACTACATTTTGAGTGTCCGACACGTATTTTGATACGGCCATTTCTTCGTATCTCAAACCATGCTGCAATGATGCGGATTTCACTTTGACAATATTTCCTACAGACCTAGCAAGTTTTTCCCTGTCAGTTTTGCTAAGTGGCTTTAAACATTTCACCAAACACAGAACATTGCAGATTCTTGGTCTTTTCTTCTGCCCATATGGTATCGATACCTTAACCAAAGTTCTTTCTTTCAATTGATTTTGCTTCATCAGATGAAAGTTTTGAAACAGATATGCCTTCTACAAAATGCTCCCCTGGAGTTAATTTCAAACAATCATCATCTAAAAGCAACATCATAGTTATTTGCAGGCTTGAAAGTCTGAACGATTGGCAAAACTGAGATACCTAGAAAATGCAAGCATATGTTGTTGAAACAAATCTGTATATTTGTATATTCTGGATTATTCTAAAACTGAGTGGACCTTGGAACAGAATTAATATTGGTCAATTCATCAGCTTCAGGTATGTCCATGTTACAAACTTTGATGGGACTGTAAATGCCTATTTGGAACTTATGACAATTTTGGCGCTTTTGGGTGTACGACTTCTCTGTTTTTTCCATGTGCTTTTTCCAAACATCACTGAGCATACAACACAGTGCACACATGTACACAGTGGGCATGTGGTGCCATCCCTGTTGCACACTCACACTGGGATTCTATAATTCACACTCCTCCCCCCTCCCCATACTGTTGAAAAGAACATCCACAGTGTATGCGACACCTTTTTCATCTCGGCCTGACAGCTGCTCCCGATATAAATCTTGTCACCAACTGTAGATATCCTTAAAAAAATGAAGAAATATGTCCTCTTTATAATATTTATCAAATCCTCTCAATTAATTAAGAAGAGTATCCATTTCAAAAGTGCAGTGTTTCTTATCAGCAGTTATGTCATGGTAGCTCTACAGATCCGGCAATATCTTAGCATAATCTGGTTAACAAATATTTGTTTGACCAAAGTTTTGGTTTCTGTCATAAGCTTTTAATCTGTAATAGAAAAGGGAAGATAAAAGCAAATTCATTTATCGTAGTCACTTTTTTAAAATTGAAAATACCAAAGTCAGATTTATTTATGCTTTGAGTCCATCTATCCATCTATCTGTGACTCACATCCCTTGTTAATAAAACAATTTTTAACTACACATGATGCAGTTATAAAATATTCGACATCAAATCAATGAAATTTGTAAGTATAAGAATGGAAAGTTCCATGAAATTTAGGTGTTAAATACCGTTTCTCATCAGAGGATGGAATTTTAGGATTTAAATGATACAATTACTTCTACACTAGTATGGTATTTCATTAACTTATAACTATTGAGGTGGGGTGGGGGTAAAACGTGGGATGCAAAGCAACTTTTCTAGTTAGTATTTACAATAATAGAACCCAAATGTATACACTATTCTTTCGTGGAGAAAAAAATGCAATAGGACGATATAGATACAAAGAATTTGTGCGGATACCCCACCTCTATATTAAATTATAAAATTTGTTGAAAGCTTGTTTTAAAACGAAATTGCGCATGTTCAACCCATTTCAGGGATATAAACCCATTTCAATAATTTTAGACAGATTAATATTGAATGTAGTGATACAAATTGCTTAGTTTATTTTCTGCATGGACAAGCGGGTGATTTCACATTCAAGTGTTTTAAAATACAGCATCTCGACATCTTTAAAAAATTGAATACGTACCTTTCAACCAATTCTTTCTTCCTTCCAGAGACCCTTGCATTTCTTTTTTTTCAGTTGATGTTTGAGTTCGGGTATCGTTATACTTTCATCTTTCGATGCCATGTTTAAACAAAATAAGTTTACAAACGATATCTTCAGACGATATGTACAGTCGGGATTCTGGTTATGGACCGAGAACAGTTCTACCCCTAGCAACCGACAAGGTCATTTAACTTACTGCGATTGCCCATTATAGCTCTCTCTAACCTATCTGATTATATTCTGTCTTAGTATAGTATATATATATATATATTATTTCCCACAGGCTAGTGTTTTGGCGCTGCTATATCTTCACACAAAGAATTTTTGTCCATGTACGTAGAGAAATATTCAATCTTTTCTTACTCTGAAAAGTCTTTGACATTTTTTCTTGTAGAATTCATTACCTTCATCAAATGGTATATTTAGGTAATATAGTCTTAAGGGCTTTGTACATAAAATCTATATTTGATTAAATTTTCATTTCAGTCCATACATATTGATAAATTATTGTCTTTATACGTTTGTATCGATTTTTATATTTTTACATTGTCTATATTGTTCTATCTCTACTCTATCGGCCTGCATAACTTACAGACAGCGTTTCACAAGGGACACCCGACTGTATCGGTCTGCATGACATACAGACAGTGTTTCACAAGGGACACCCAACTGTATCGGCCTGCATGACTTACAGACAGTGTTTCACAAGTGATACCCAACTGTATCGGTATGCATGACTTAGAGACAGTGTTTCACAAGGGACACCCAACTGTATCGGTCTGCATGACTTACAGACAGTGTTTCACAAGGGATACCCAACTGTATTGGTCTGCAACACTTTCAGACAGTGTTTCACAAGGGACACCCAACTGTATCTTCCTGCATGACTTACAGACAGGGTTTCACAAGGGACACCCATTTCGAGCTTGTTTGTGAAGTATGTAACCGCACTGTTGAGATAACCTTAACCTAAATTCATTTTGTTTTTTAATCTTCTTCTTGTTGTGGACTCTCTTCACGTTAGCTTGATTGATATGTTGTCAAAAATGATTAATATGAGCGTAGGCAAGAAAACATTCCAGAAAACGACAAAATATCTTGAATACTATTATGTTTTATTTGTTTGTGTTTTTTTTTATTTATTGTTTTTTTTTTTTTTATTCATCTGGATTAAACAAATCATAGTTACACACTGATTACGTTTGTACGTCATTTCATTGTCTATTATGCTTCACACAAGCTATCAAAGTAGTATGACATTGGGAGGCTGATAGACAGTGCGTCAGGTCTCTTAACTAGACCATAACGTTGCCGGTTATATATTAGTCTAGATTTTTAACTGAAATATTGAACTTATATACAATAAGTCATTAATAACAGCGCAAATACCGACTTACCACAAAATGATGTTAGCACAATAAATAGACGAAGTTGACACAAACCACTAAATAAAATTAATATTATGTAAATAGGACGTAACGTCAGTACCATAAATCTTGGCTCTTAATCAGACTTCGCAGCCAGGTGAATTAGCTTACTTACATAAGAGGTCATGGTAGCTTAATTTTATTTTTTTAAGGAAAGCTCTCAACTTCTTATGGTGGCGCCGAGGTACAACTGGCGATTTCTGATACACACAGTCGCTATCAGTGTGTGTTTGGAACCCACCACGGACATATTTTTGTTTTTATTAATTCAGCGCAGCTGCTCACTCTTCCGTAATGTAAGTATGACATCAAATTGGTGCCAAGGATATGAGCTGAAAGTGGTTCAAATTGCAAGTGGTACAAACTTCCAGTGCACCATAATACCTAGAGGTTGTTCGCAAATCACTTCATCTTGACTAACTTCCGCAGATCGTAGCCTAGCAACAAACCTAGAATCTTCAATAGGAGTTATGTCATGTGCATAATTGAATCAATCGATGGTACATGCCGGCCAATTTGACGCAATGGAGCAAAATGGATTCTGTCCCTGAAGACGGCCAGGTGCACCATAATCCTTACGTTGTCCTCGGAGATTGACGGACTAGAGTGAGCAGATTGGTTTTTGCAGAAAGTTGAAATAAAGGTCAAAGGTCAAGAGTTAAGGTCATAAGAACGGATATTATTAATCAAATGTATAAATTTTAGACCTCTGAGCATCTGCAATAACTATTATGGAATCGACAAAAAAGCATCGACCACAAATTTTAGACTTTTAGTCATATATAAATAATATTTATGCATCTATTTTAAACTTTTGGACAAAGTAGATCCAGCAACCTCCTACATCACAATTTGCATGCACTTTAAATGACTAAAGCTAGTAGGTTGCACAGGGCTTTGGTAATCTTTACACTAATGTATATAAGATTTCTGTTTTTCATCAGTTATAACTGATATATAAATAATATTTATGCATCTAATTTAAACTTTTGAACAAAGTAGATCCAGCAACCTCCTACATCACAATTTGCATGCACTTTAAGTGACTAAAGCTAGTAGGTTGCACAGGGCTTTGTTAATCTTTACATTAATGTATATAAGGTTGCTGTTTTTCATCAGTTATCACTGCAACATCTCACGTAATGTAATCAACACCATAAAAGAACTGAATAATGTCATGAGTAAAATGGAACGTGAAGTACAGTACATTACGGACTATCTGTAAGACGTTCAAAAATGTGAGTATTGCAGGAATGGATTCAGGAACAAAAATAAATTGAAAAGACATGAAACACTTTGGAAAAATATTTTGATATACATCTTTTCTATTTATTTCGTTTCTATGTACTTCTGTATTTGTCCTCGTGCTTCTTGTACTCGTGCTTCAATGTCACTTCGTGTTTTTGGCTGTAAATATACCCTAAAAATAATGTATTGGCTGTGAATCTACCCTAAAAATAATGTATTAACTGTGATTCTACCCTAAAAATAATGTATTGGCTGTAAATCTACCCTAAAAATAATGTATTGGCTGTAAATCTACCCTAAAAATAATGTATGGGCTGTATTGGCTGTGAATCCACCCTAAAAATAATGTATTAACTGTGAATCTACATTAAAAATAATGTATTAACTGTGAATCTACCCTAAAAATGTGTATTAACTGTGAATCTACCCTAAAAATAATGTATTAACTGTGAATCTACCCTAAAAATAATGTATTAACTGTGAATCTACCCTAAAAATAATGTATTAACTGTGAATCTACCCTAAAAATAATGTATTGGCTGTGAATCTACCCTAAAATAATGCATTGGCTGTGAATCTACCCTAAAAATAATGTACTGGCTGTGAATCTACCCTAAAAATAATGTATTGGCTGTGAATCTACCCTAAAAATAATGTATTGGATGTGAATCTACCCTAAAAATAATGTATCCCAGAGTTTCTAAGATAAGACTATTTGCTTCTGAAAGTAAACTGATTAATAACCGCTCTTGTTTCTCTTTGTTTGCTCTGTTTTCGTGTCACCTCCATTTCTTCGAGATCATCATTAGTTTGTTCTGACTTAGTTTGTTCGATTTATTGTAAAGTGTAATATCTATTCGAGCTTGACTCTGTGACACGAAGTTAGTTCGAAAACTGTCGAAATTATCGCTTTGAATCTTCAATTCGTTTGAAAGCAGTTTAGTTGCTTTATCAGTGGTTATTTTTTTTGCAGGAAAAGGATAGGCAGGTGATGGCCTTGGAGTTTTGTAAAAAAATTACAGAGGATAGGAGATGGGTTATGGGGTAGGGGGCGGGGCCTAGTGTTTTGGGGAAGAAAAAAAAAACTAATGAAAAAATAAGTGGGTGGGTGGCCTAGTATCTAGTTTTTATACACTACGAAAGTAATTTACAGTAAAACAGGAAAAACATTTGGGTCACTTAATCCTATAGACTAAAGTAAAGACAGAGAACTTTTCAGACATTTTAAATTTAAAATTGTACTAGTTTCCTTTAGCCAATACAAATTGTTCCCTGTAATATTGTGTGGTTTAGAAGTAAGCAAAGTTGTTTCAAAGTGAGTAAGAATATACACACACACACACATTATATATATATATATATATATATATATATATATATATATATATATATATATATATATCCAAACATCTCCCTCATTTAAACAATTAAGCGTATTTTATTAAGAAAGGAAAGTAAATAAAATGAAGAAGATCTCACCCAGGGTACCATTTTATATAACAGTGCTAATGCGATTGCAAACTTTGAAACAAACCGCCGTATATTCCATTTTTATCTTTGATGGAGAGAGTGAGAGAGAGAGAGAGAGAGAGAGAGAGAGAGAGAGAGTGAGAGAGAGAGAGAGAGAGGGAGTCGGGGAATATATAATAAATCTTCATAAGGACCACTATAGATGATCACCATGTTGTTGTTATGCGTGTTTGCATTTACATGTTTCAAAATGTACCGAAAGGTATATATTATATAATAATTTATAAATGCATTCAATTAAGTACTCAGTTTGATGTCCCTGTAGCGCTGTGGCTGCAGTATGAGAAAATAATTTCACTGCAACACAAATTTACACAGATCTATAATTCGAACAGAAGTTTTACCCAATCTACACTAACTGAACGCAAAAAAAACATACGAAAATCATTACAAAGAGTCTACAATTTAATTGAAATTTAGTATGTTTGTTTTTTATATTAGATACTTCAGAAATTTTCATGATTCTAAACTGACTACAAGCGACGTTACAGAAGAAAGTACTTTTTTTTTTAAAAATCCGAGTTAAATTTTTGTATTTAGATTATATCGTGAATACCGACAGGGCTTGGCCCCGTGCGCATAAAACGTCTCAACTTAAGGACTCAGCAAAAAAATCTTGTGCTTATGGAAAGTATCCAGAAAGTCCAGAAAGTCACATTGATCAACAATCTCTCGATGTTGGGACTTCTTATGACTACATTGATTTGCAACATATGTAAAATGAACTGTATCTACTATAATTTTCAAGTAATGTTGTTCCGATGCTTTAACTGAGTACATACTCTAAGTTGTGACATTTTAAACAAACCATGTTTTATTTTATCACATTGCTAAGATTTAAAGTAGTAACTCTATGTTATTAAACATTGACATTGTTTACTAAATATTGTATTTTTTTACCTTTCAATCTTTTTTTTTTTTTTTTTTAAAAACGGAAGTTGGTCTGTTAAATCTATCATCATTCGTTTGGTGTAAGTAATAGTTTTATAAATCGTGATAGCACATGAGTGACAATTTGTGAAATAGCTTTCGGTTATTTAAATGGCATTTCATTCTAAATTATACATTAATCCTAATCGGAAAGGCTTAGTTTTCTTCATTTAGCTGCCTTTTATATAACGGTTCAGGGTTAGTAATACCTGTACAATGAACTTGCTAGTTTCACGCCGGCAGAAATACGTGTATGTACTATGTGGAGATAACGTTTCTTCTATTTGTACCGCAACAGCCTGAGGATATTTTTCAGTTATTAAAAAAAAAAATCATCCCTTAAAATGTTTAGTCTGGGTCTTTACGAAAATAACTCTTCACCCACCCATCGGTAATGACAGCTATAGTAGAAAGGAGTGCCCCTTCCTTATTACGCATTTAACCTACACGGTTTGCCTGAGGGGTGATTTGCTTTTCATGGTCTCAAATATAGATGACATTGAACATTAAAGTTATATATGCTGTAAATGGCAGTAAGTTTGTCCAAACTTGAGTCAATATCACCTTGACAGCAGTTTGTATCATTACTTTTGCCTTGCTGCATGATTTAAAGTTCTTTTCGCTGTTAAAAGGTAATCGATTTTCAGTGTTGTTTGCTAATGAATATTCAAAACTACATCCTGTCAAAGACTGTCAAAGACAGTTAGGTGACGTTTTCTTCTTTTTTTTTCTTTTTTTTTAAACAATTGAAATGGTTGTTATGTTATGGGCTTAACGCCTTTTTTCATCACGTGATAGGCTATACATGGCGGCCAGTATATTTGGTGGAGAAAGAACCCAAGAAAACCCCGGGAAGAACCACCGACCCACGGGAAGCTACTGGCAAGCTTTCTCACATACCCACGGTGGCCGAGCCCGAGACTCGAACCCACGCGGACAGAGGTGAGATGTCAGTGATCTGTAAAGGTGAGCGCCTTAGACCACTTGGCCATCCGGGGCCCCCCGATTGAAATGGAAATGACGGTATAGTGTAGTGCGTACACAGTGTAGTAGGGAATGGGCTTACCCTATCATATTTGGTAGGGATGGAGGATTCTTTGATATCAGCCCTAATTACTGCGTCGCCAATCGAGTGTATGATACGCATGGATGTCTACATTCAAGACTAAGTACCATCCTTTATTGGGTATGGGTGCCTTAACTCGCGAACCCGGGTAGGATTCTCCGTAGGGGAGGTTTGGTTTGGTTTTGTGGGTTTAACGCCATTTTTCAGCGCATGATAGGCTATACATAGCTTAGTGGAGAAGGTATGTGAGTTGGTGCGTACAGGCATGGCATGTGTACCATAAAACGCAGACCCATGTTCGATTCTGAGTAGGTGACAATTCTCTAACCTGTATGATAATATTCTTTCTCCATGCAGTTTCACTTCAACTATCACGCATCCTCCCCTAGGATCCAGTGATAAATTCTTTCCTCTGTTTGGTGTATATTTGTAGCTTGATATCTGTTAGAGAAATCCTTGTATCTTTGAATCCGTGACTGTGTATTTAGAGAAGACTTAATTACTGGGTCGCCAAGCAAGTGTGCAACACAATTTGTGCGTTAACTCGCGGACCCGGGTAGGATTCTTCGTAGAGGAAGTTTGGTTTGGTTTTGTGGGTTTAACGCCATTTTTCAGCACATGATAGGCTATATATAGCGGCCAGTATTTTTTGTGGAGGAAGAACCAAGGAAAACCCCGAGAAGAACCACTGACCCACGGGAAGCTACTGGCAAGCTTTCTCACATACCCACGTTGGCCGAGTCGAGACTCGAATCCACGCGAACAGAGGTGAGATGCAAATGATCTGTAAAGGCGAGAGCCTTAGACCACTCGGCCCCCCGGGGCCCCCTCAGTAGAAGAGGTGTAATAATTTGATAACCTCTCAAGTAGTATGTATACTTACATATATATATATATATATATATATATATATATATATATATATATATATACATACATACATACATACATACATACATACATACATACATACATGCATATATACATTAGTCCTAATATAGATTGATATATATGTAGGTAGAAAAGTAGTATTGGGGACGATTTATATGGACAGATGGGACCCTATACGGACAATGGGAATTAACATTACGACTGCCATTTTGAAATGGGACCGTATACAGACAAAGGGAATGTAACTTCATGTCATATGTTTCACATTATGGGACCGTTTACGGACAGGGGAAAATATAAAAATACCTCAAGCTGATGATCGAACGTGATGTATTGGTGCTTGATTGGATTCCTTTATCTGAAAATTCGCAAGATGTAACATTTTGCTTAATGGACATACATTTACCAGGTATGTGTTCATGTAACTAGATCTGTGAGATCTTCTTGTAGTTGTTGGAGATCTTGGTGAGACCGAATTATACGTAATATAAATGAATAATCCGCAAACAGCCTTATGGTAGATGTTAATGATGTTCCAACGTCCTAATATAAAGTAGAAAACAGAGTGGTCTTAGGACGGTCCCCTGTGGTACACTAGACTTTACAGGAGCATCGCCGCTTTCTACACCATCAACACCATCAACATATACTCGTTTGAGGCAATGAGGTAACTATTTTTTTTATCCATTTGTCTAGGTTTCCTTTTATTTCAGAGTGAGTAGTCTTTAGCAGCAGGCGTCAGTGTGGAACTGTGTCGACAACTTTCGAGAAATCAAAGATGAACATATCTAATTGTTCGTTTGTGTCCAGTGATCAGGTTACGTTCTCTATTGTGTTAACCAATGTATTGGAAAGTACTAGAAAACCTATGTGTTTAGAGGTCTACTGGAAAATATGTATTAAAACTGTTTTGGTCTCGTGTGAGACTTTGTTTGTTATGAACTGGATATTGACCCTCAGACATGTATTTAGAGTGTGATCATCATATAGGTCAACTGAGTGCCGAAGAGTCGACCCAAAACGTATACGCGTTGCTTTCCGTGATTATAGTGACACAGAGACGATACCTTTCAGTGTTTATATGGATTATCCGAAAGAGATAGTAGAGACCAGAAAGAGATTGTGGCCCAAATATAAAACCTCACGACAAAATGGCAGTTGATGCACTCATATATCGATTAAGTATCCAGCTTGTCTTACGCTCAAAAGTGTCTCATGATGAGTTTCCGGATTGGTTTTAAGTTCAGAAAGCAGGAAAACTACCACTTCCTGTCTACATGCTCGATTATATGGAGAGAATTTGTGGCAAATAATTATCAGTTCAGCAGTTTCATGTGGCTATGACTTTATAAGAATGATCATTAAGACGATAATGGACGATATGATGAGGATGACACTGATACTGCAAGTATACGGAAAGTACTTAATACCGCTATTGATTCTGAATATGAGGTAGCAGCCACTCTCAAAACTATTACTACTCCCCAGATGAGGACGAAAATCGTTTCGACCCCAGAGAATAACTCGATTAACTGGTCATCGTTGAAAAGACGCTAACATGAACACATGCGCAAACAGGTCTATCCAATCCACACTCAGTTACCCAGGCCAAGTGAACAGCATATACGAGGGCATGACGTTACACGCGGTCCCTGTCGAGAGCAAGAAGCATGATACAAACACAATCCAGGATAAAATAGATAAAACATGCAACTGACTAAACTGGATTATGTTTCAGAATCACGAAGATGTATGCACTGAAGTTTCAGAAAAAGATCGAAATCAATCAAACGATCAGTAAATTAATGGTAATAAATAATAAGCTCTTCCACTTGTTCATTTTACAGATTCAATGTTTATGAATTTAAAATCAACACCTATTCATATCATGACTGGTTTCGTTCACTAAACATTACAAATTATTATTGTTTAGAATAAACTGAAAACGATCAGACATTTTGCGCCTGGCCAAATCAAGATTCTACAACACCTTGACTGTGACATGTCTGCACCTATGCTTATGAAACTAGTTCATCGTAAAATCATTCTTATATGTCGAGAAAAACTGTACCAACCTCGAATAGAATGAAAGAAACCACTCAAAATTACACTGTGCTGACGAGTTTACAAATTTGCAAATTGAATTGGTGAATATTATTTTCACCTTGTTATTTGCAGCCATAATGGAATAATTGTCTCCATGATGCAGGATATCTAAATTATTAATTTTTACGGCTTAAATCAGACACAAATTGGCAACAAATGTTATCTATATCTTTTAGATGTTAGTGTATTACTGGTAAAGCAGGCGTATTTGTCAATTAATATACAAAATTGCAATTAAACACAGAAAAAACTAACTGAATGACAACTGGCTCAAGGCAAAGAATAACAAAATTAGAGGATATCAATATATTTGTTCAAAGAACTCAATTGAATAACATAGAAATAAAAAATGTAGGTGTGATTATTGACAGGCATTCATCATGGGAAAATCAAATAAAGCGCGTGTGTTCGGTAGTATCCTCCAGAATAGCCTTATTGAACAGATTGTCTTCGTATGTGCCAGAATCTATGCTAAAAATGTTGTATAATCGATATATATTGCTATAGTTAGATTATGATTGTACCATATGGGGGAATTGCAATGCTTCTAATCCTAATCTGATAATTAAACTCCAAAAGCGAGCCGTCAGAATTATTACAAGAAAAGATTTTCCATCCTCACATTTATTAGTTAATTTACACGGGTTATCTTTAAATTACAGAGTAAAGTACTTTCAAACTATTTTAACACATAAATCTTTTCATAACATATCTCCACAATAATGCTTCCAATATCCATCCAAACAATCTACTGTCTATTTCGTACTTCAGTTTTCCTAAATTCTAAACGACTCTATACAAAACATCTCTTACATATTCCGCAGCAATGTTCTGGAATATCATCCCCAATGATATTAAACAAAAACACCAACTCTCTCCTTTTTCCAACAACCTACTTCACAAATTTCTTCTATCTGATTACGCCATAGTTCAAACAAACTGAAATACCTAACTTGGATACCCCCACTACTTTCCCATCTCCCAAACTGACATGTATATCTTATGTATGCTTTAATCTAATCTCTCTGTGTGTGTGTGTGTGTGTGTGTGTGTGTGTGTGTGTGTGTGTGTTTTATGATTACGTATGAGTAGAGCTGGGTACCACGAAAAATTTTGTACTGCGGTATTTCTGAACATACCGCGATGCGTACCACGATGTACCGCAAGTATATTAGGGACCAACCATGTATTGTTCTGGGGCAGGGGCCTGACACTTTTTCTTAAAACTTATGTCTGTCTATAGCTGGAATAAAAAAAAATGTTCTAATTTATAGCACAATAAAACCATATTATATCCATTATATTATTTGAAAAAATTAATTATCTTGAGATTAAAGAAAATTAAATATCTCAGCTGAAAAGAAAGTCGCAGGACTCAACCCACCCACCCCAATCCCCGAAAAGTAAATAGTCAGTACCTTATAGTAGATGAATTTGCTATGTGTATGCTAATTGTTGTAGAAGTTGCAATCTAAAACTATACATAAAGTGGTATAATTAAGATTACACTGTAGCTGACACCACGTGAAAAACATTGTGTTGACATTGGAGAGCTTGTTGATACAAATAAAAAGTGTTGACACTGAAGGCTACAATTTACTAGCTACACCACTGATATAATAGGCATGGAAACTTTTAGTGGGATGCCAGCACAAGGGGAAGATATTTATCAGAGAGGGCGAGTAAACATAAAACACGCTGACTCAAAAACGAGAAAATATTTAGCGAACTCGAAAAATTACGTAAAATTCAAATAGAAAACAACTGCCCTCCTGAAAATCTTAGGACGATTCGCAGTTTTAGGAATACATGTACTTAACACACTAGCATACGCTAGTAAATAACTAAAAAATGACATTTTTTTTTTTTAAATCAGAAATGTTTCCAACAGTTGGATTTGGCCCGAATATCTTTCACAACATCCCATTTGGCCACAATGTTAGCATACGTGACACAAGTCAAACATGTGATTAAAGAATCATAAATATAGTTATATTTGTAATATTCAAAATTAATTTGTGACAATTACAACTGTGTTTTTTTTTAAATAATAATTTTTTGAATTATTTTGTCATTCATAAATGAAAACATGCTGTTAATATAATTAATTTGGTTACAAGATTACTCGGGAATTTCCGTACATTCCTTACTTATGGAAACTACCGACGTACCGGTACAGTGAAAAAGTACTGTGGTACATACCACCGGAAAAATATACTGCTGTAAACCGGTATACCGGTAATACCACGCACCTCTACTATTTAATGGCGGACGTTACTTTAAAGTGTTTTCATAATATTTACTCTGGTTTACAATAAACAGGCCATAGAACAAATATTCTTTTCAAATGAGTTGGTCACGAATAAGCAGAAAGCAATATTTACACGTATACAAATATGTTGATATATTTAAATCGGAACACCTCGTGCCTTTTCTACCAAAATTCACATCGAAAATACTTGGAAGGAGTGACAGAGCAAAGGGGGGTGGGGGTGGGCGCCGGAAAATGACGGAGACCCCAGTCATCCGCTAAAGCACGCTTAAGAGTAATTATAACATCTTAGAAAGACTGTTGATAAACTTTGATATATGCTTACAGCATTATCAATTAGTCCATCGCTATCTTTGACCTTGTAAGCATTTTTTTTATATAAAAACACTAACCCCTTGATCGTTCGTAAAATGTTTCATTTGCTTTTTTAATGCTAATTTAAAGGAAAGCCGGTGAATTTAATTTCGGTTGCAATATTCTATCCTAATCTTTCATGCTTGAATGATTCAAGTTTTGTGCAATTTTGTTCACATCATTGAAACTACATGTTTACATTAAATGCAAAAGACTGCGATTTATATTGGATATACTGACATTAATTTAAATTTGTATTATTTCTTCACATTTATAGCATTCATTACTTTACTCATTAAAAAGACATGAAAACTCCTTCTTCACACTTATTTATTATTTTTTTTGTTATCTCTTTGGTTTAGAAACATTTAAGTAATATTATTTGCATTTTATGCGGCTAAGTTTTTTAATATATTAATTGCTAAACCATACACTGCTTAAGACAACATATTTGCATTTTCAACACAGCCTTGGTAATTTCTTATCGTTTTTGAAACGTCAGACGGTTTGGTTACATTCCCTAATATCACATTACAAACGTAAGAAGATGGCACTGAACCTTTTGTTACTGGAATCGTAATTTATTTAATTTTGTTTGTAATAATAATATTGTTTTAAACAAGAAGCGACCCTTAAACTTACCTTAGACAATATACATTTTAAAACAAACCATTGTGCGTAGAAAGTTGCTACTTTTTCTCCCCAATTGCCCGATTAAAACTAAGTTTGATGACCCAAACTATGATATTTCTTAAATACATATAAATAGCCTTCTCTGGATTTGTGTAGGCGTTACTTGTTATTTTCACTTTGTTTTCTTTCTCCATCAGTAAAGCCTGTGATATATCTATCGCATGTCATGTACACACACCTTCAAAGTTCCTGGTACAATCTATAGGTTACTATTATTAGCTATCAACTACGTTGTCTTGCCGAAAATGACAAACACATTCAGATTCCTGACTTTGCTTTGATAATATATCCATGAATAAAGGATCATTATCATTTGAAAGCATACAACAAATAGAAGTATGTGTTTCCTTTTGTTTCTACTGATAAAGAAATGTCAATAAATTACATTTAAAGCTACTATCAGCTTCAAAACATGTTTTATTATAATCTATCACGATTTAAAGGGCATATATGGCTTCTCAATCATTTCGCATTACAAACAAGTGGTCGATTCTGACTTAATATTTTGGCCCCAACATTTACTCTTATTGAATGATTCTTTCCAAACCATGCTATAATTTAATTTTGTCTTTAGTTGTCAGTGTTAAACAAAACGTTTCATTCCATGAAGAAAATTGCAAATGTTCTTATTTAGAAATTAAATCAAACTGAAATGTGATTAAACTCAAGTTGTACCTCTTTACTCTATATGAGCATCTTTAACTCTCTTTGGAAATATTTTTATATGTGTTTCTTTTTTTATTTTATATCATGAGCAATCAACTTAAGGGTTCATTTAATAATCTGTATATAACAATTGTGTGCCCTCTTACTGCATTTGTCTGCTGCAAAAGCAAACAATTCAACTTTTTCTCTTGTTGTATCAGAGATTTGTTGTAAACTAGTTTAATATTTCTAACAACAAATTATAATGGATCAATGGTGTATTTTTCTCTGAAAGATACTTAGAATATTGACACAAAATTGTTTCCATTCCAAAGATCGACACAAGAATATTACGTGCAATTAAATTTGGACACTTACGTACATTCAGTTCTCATATTCTCAACTTTGTAAACGTACAACGTTTAAATTGAAAATATGGAACCATGTGTACCTCGAAACAAATGAAAATTCAACACAAATACACCATAAATATATAAGTTGTTACAGTCTGCGTCTTGTTTTTAACATGATGGAAAGAAAGAATAAGACGATATTAAGATTATCAGGATACATTTTCTCCAATTTTGATTAAATCACCTGGCTGAAATCCCAAATGTCTATGAAGAAATTTCTGCATTGAAATTTAAGAATGCAGATTTCATACGATCATCAGGTTAAACAATTTCAGTGTATGTTATTCCAATTAGTCATCCCAAACTGAATATACATTTTTGAGCACACACAAGCAGTGATGCTTTCCAAAATGATTTTTCATTATGTTCGATTAGATTGAATTTCACTTACATCGTTTACATTAAAAATCATTTTGTGCAGAAAAATATTGCTTTTCCTATCCAACTAGTCGTGGGATCTGTGGTGACTGAACGGTTAGTGTGCCGGAATCGTGAGTATCATAAGTGTGCGCCCTCGAATCTTGTCCAGGTCAGGCCAGGTCGGCCGTCGTAGTGTGACATTGGGTAAGGCGCTATATAACCTTACATGTACTACTACACCGTTAAACACCCACCAAATAAATACAAAAATTCGATCCAAATAAAGTTTCAAAAAATGTCTATGGCTTTTGGAAGGTGGGTTCAATTAATAGTTTTCATTTCATTTTGTACCTGCCCAAATAAACTCATGAATACGTTTCACAGTGGTCCTCTACCAACACCTGGACACTTCCTAGTATAGTGCATATGTAAGTAACTATTGTTCACCTACATACTGCGTGTATAATCAAAAATGGAAAACATTTAATTTTTGTTTACTTTGCTACACTATATATTCATCAAAATTATTACCGTTGAAAACTCATCTAAAAAGACGTAAATTTGTGTTTTTTATATTTTCAAATCATACCTGAATGTCAAAAAGTTGTCTTAAACTATAACTGTCATAATCATACTTTTTACTTACAGCCAACAAGATACAATTGAAAATTTTTTTTTATCATGCATTGTTTGAAGAAAAAGAAAAAAGCCAAGTAGGTTTTAACTGATATTTTGTTATAAATTATGCTTTATGAAAGATTGTCTACAAGCATAAATATAGTCAGAATTCGGTTTGATAAAACATGTCTGGTAATTATTCAGATCACATAAAAATCGATCTCTCCTTTTTAGGTCCTATTGGTTGTTCTTAATTTAATTTTGTATCGGACGCAGAGAACTGAAGGGTAGATGTACCGTATGCATTCCAATTACAGCTTGACAATTCCTGTACCAATTTGTGTGAGATATTTTTGCCCACTTACTGCATAAACCATCCAAACAAGAAAGAAACATGTTTTGTTCTCAAAGACTTGTTTCAAGAGATGTAAAAAAGTGTATAGCAAAAGACTTTTCGATCAATCGTATTTTTTCTTAGAAAATACAGAGAAAATTTACGTGGATTATTTATTTCTTTTCGCTTTCTACGACCAAAAATTAGGGATGTCGCAAAATTATCTGCCGTTGTAAAGTTTCATAAAAGTCTAGCTTCGTTTATCTAACTACAGTTTCAGGCTAATCACCCTCAACAAAGCAAAAGCAGGTAAATTAGGAAAGAAATAAGAGCTTTAATGCGCTTTAACTTAGGCACTTAAATTAGATTCCAACTGCTAGACCACTTAATAAATTGGTTATATATGTACGTATACTGCAGCGCACGCGTAAATCATCTTACAGTAATAAGCAAATTCTTAGAAAATCTACATAACATAATCTGGTTCCAAATAAAATGCAACTCCGATGTTGCCATAAATGAAGTTTAGGTTATTTTAGTGACCATGTATATATATACCCATTCATAGTTTAAGCTTCCATACATTTGTAGAATAGTAATATGTACTGAACTTTATTTTATTGAACAAATAATAAAGTCTGTTGAATATTTGTACTTTCTTACATTTTCGTAAATCATATGAATATACATTTTTAAAAATCAAATACACATTTTCATAGAAAAGGAAATATAGATGGTGACGAAATAAATGGAATAACATGAGGCGTTACACAGAGACAGAAAGCTCTGAGTAATGTCTTATGTTTCCTTAGATGCTCAAATCACTGTCTTATGATTAAGAACGGTCAAGCGTATCTTACGCAAGTGTCCATTTGATATGAAATTTATGACAATTAATATGATTGTGCAAAGCATCGGCTATAAGACGGATCTGAATAACCACGGTCCTCGAAAATTCTCTGACATGGGCGAAAAAAGTGTCTATGTTTGCAGAAGCAAGGCAAAAGGCGGCTCATTCCATCTTCCCAGGAGGCAACGCATCTCTGTTTTTAATTTTCTTTTCATTCGAAAAGAGCATTTCCATAATTAACGCTTTACTCGTTGAAACTGAACCCATTGGATTCATGTTAAATATTTTGCTTTTTCCTTGTCGTTTCCTTTGTTTTTCTTTTTTGTTCACATTCCGTAGTAGATGTTAACAAGAACTTTTCGACGGTATGTAATTAAACGTTTTGCCTAAAATTGATCAAAATGCGACGGAAAAAAATAATGTAAGGAATTGTGTCAAACAATTTGAGTATGGATAACAGGTATTTTCAAAAATACAACTACGAGTCGTAAACATGTAAATGAGGTGTGTGAGAGACCGTGTTTGTACTTATCATATGACACGACACTCGGACGCCCGGCTAGGGGTGTCCTGAAGTGAAATGTCGCCTAAAAACCACTGGAACATTTCGTTAGGTTACGTGCACTTGATTTAACTTGACCAGTCTATAAATCGTTTAGGTCACCATAATTACAATCTTTACAGCGATTTCATTGATAAATAAATCGAGCCACATATAAAAATTTTGATACGATGTACAACTCGGTGTAAGTCGCCATGTTTGGAACCTTTACAGGGTTCTAATTGACAAATAAAGTTAAAGCTAAAATATAAAGATTTGCTGCGATGTACAGCTTTTCTGACGTGGTGAAAGCAAGAAAGTTGTTGTAATTTCATCAGCTATCAAACGTATTTTCTCCCTACAAAGCTTAATACAAAAGCGTTACATGACCTAAAATGTTGTAAATGTGTACAAGGCACATTCGAATTGTTACAAAATGCAAGTTCCCTTGAGTAATCTCGGTTTCTGTAATATATTTTCTTTCTGGTTCTTAGCATTATACGATTTGTAGAAGTGGAGGTAGGGGTTAGCGAACACTAACTAACTACTGTGTTCCAGGAGATGTGTAAAGACAATTATTAGGCAAAAACGTGCATTTCTTTATTCAATACTGCAAATGATATCATAGAAAGGAAACGTTCAGCGTGGGCATATAATGGTTCTATTCTATTCTACCGTCTTTGCAAGCTACTTTGTAACTTGCTTCAATATGACAGATAGTGTCAGTATATAGCTGGTTCACAATTCCTGTTGCTTGGATTCCTGTGTTCAGAAAAAAGAAAGCCAAGCATGAATTAAGATTACAAACATAGAAGACAAATGCAACATAATACTATAATAAGACGATAAGCGTTGGCGACATAGTTCAGCTCTAGTTACGAAAAACATCTCTAATCAAAACAAACGGAAGATTGTTTGCAAGGAAGTTTGGACCAATTTGGAGTTTTAATCAGTTACAAACTGCATAACCACTTCATAAATAGGTTGTAAAGGTATGCTTAAATTCTAACGCGAGGCACGCGAGGGCATACCTTTCGATCCCAATTGAAGTGCCACTTCGAAGCTCCCATCAATGACATCAAATCTGTTTTCAAATCCCTAGAATTGCATATTACAGTCAGTTACCATATCCCTGACATTTAAAAATAGTTCACTTTTGATGCTTTTTTCATGATACATTTAACTCAACACATACATCCCTTATTCTTTGTTTTCTATATGCATCCTCGGGATAAGTATGGCCAACATTGTGAACGAATCATAGTAGAGGATACGGTGTAATATAGCCATATATTGCATCTCAAATTGTGAAGAAAAAATAAAAAATAGGGGGTGGGGGGGCTAATACAAATATTTATATCAATAGTAATATAACTTCATAACGTCAAACAGTTACATTACAAAGGGAGATAATTCTTACATAATAATAAATTGTATAATTTCAAGGATTTCCACTGTAGTATAGTTTAAACAAATTGATAAAAATAAAGTTTTTTTCTTCTTCCTTGTATGGCATGCTTGGAAGTTATTCTTAAACAATTCTTCCGTTATTTAAACTTTTCAGATGCCTTATCAGTTTTATTTTTCTTGCTCTCGAGACTCGGGTTTGTTGTCTATGGATGCGATCATTTTCACTTAATTAGTTTCCGGTCCATCCTACATAGATCTTTCCTTACTATTCATATGTAACGCAGTTAATTAAATTTTGTACATTGCTCAACATATTCATAGTTCATTTGAAAGAAATGTCTTGAAAGAATACAAGTAAAGTGTGCGTCCCGTTGGTAGCCTGTTGCAAGCTCTAAATATGGGGTCCTTACATGTCACCAAATCAAATTCCAATCTCGAAGTAATTTTCGCGGAGATTATTAATTGTTTAAAATTGGCGATTGTTTTCAACTGTTACTTATACAATTTTCTTCAATCATATATTTCTTCGTTGTGCTCTGACTTTAGAATGCTGAAATTTGTTCTGAGCCAGTTTTTAAGCATTGAAGTTCGTCCGATTTTGTGTAATTATGAAAGGAATAGCTTCGGGGTTTTCTTTCTTCTTGGTTCCTGTAGATCAAATAAATCAACGATAGGAAATTCTGTTTTGTCAAAAGGAGATAAAATTGTAAAAAAAAAAAAAAAAAAAAAAAAAAAAAAAAATTAATTAGTAATTTATTATAATGAATAATATTCCACTTTATTGGTAGCGTGCGTTTTGACACAACACAACTTCAAATCCGCAGACGTAAATGATAGGAGTGTAGGAGTGGTAGATCGTGTTCGCACTTATTCTACTAAATATTCTAATATGAAAAAAATGGGGGGGGGGGGCTTTCAACAAATAATGATTCCAATAACATTCTGAGTCGGCAACGAAAATGTTTTTGTACCTACTACTGTACCTCAGTTGATAATTTAATCATTTTCACATGGAATTCTACCTTATTTTAACCAGGATGTGAAAAGAGACTAACAAGACCTCTTTTCTTGTGGAAAGTACCCAGCGACACAAGGTTCAATTCCTTAAATTCAACGTTGCATTCCTTTCCCAAAGTAGTTTTAAGGTGATATAAGGAACGTGGTATTTGACGTTTCTTGATATTTATTATTTCATTACAACTGAAATTCACCTTTCTGGGGTGGGGGGGGGGGGTTGGGGGGGGAGAACAAGGGCAAGTATTGCGGACTGAAAACAATATCAATTTTATTCAATGTTATGGCAGCTTTGAAAACATCAAGCTAACGGTCCAAGATTTGTACATGCACTGAGTAAATATAATTTTTGTGGGTTTGAATTGGTACCTAAAACCAATCTTTAGAAGAAAATATTTTGGATTTAGCAGGACAGTCAAGCAAATCTGCTAATAATAACACTCAAATGGCGAGAGAACTGCTATGCAATTTGCCTCGCCAATTCAAGGGATAAAACTTTGTGGACTGTTTATACAGTTGCATGTGCCACGCTAACCATTTTGCTGGTGTGTTTATACGGTGATATGCGCGAAACAAGAACAATATATTAGAGGTTACGGTAGGTAACTCACATGCTAACTTATCAGGCAGATGGATGCGGAAGTCTCTTTTTTGCTCCTGTGAACAGTCTTGCACAATTTTTGTTAAATCAGTTTTCAGTATGATAGTGAAAACATTTATACCATTCCATTATCCTTATTTACCATTATTTGTGAGGGAATACATCTTTAACATCAACCATTATATATCTTTTTTGTTTGAAAAAGTTACCTTCTTTACAACTTTGCAGGCGGACAACAATTGGTCTTTGTTTTTCTTTCCAAATTTGAATATTATATTTAAGGCATCATGTATGCAAAATATATAAAAATGTAATATATCTTAAAATCTAACCTATCTCCTGACATGCAAAGAATGTAATCTATCTCCTGACATGCAAAGAATGTAATCTATCCCATGACATGCAAAGAATGTAATCTATCTCCTGACATGCAAAGAATGTAATCTATCTCCTGACATGCAAAGAATGTAATCTATCTCCTGACATGCAAAAACTATAATCTATCTCCTGACATGCAAAAACTATAATCTATCTCCTGACATGCAAAGAATGTAATCTATCTCCTGACATGCAAAAACTATAATCTATCTCCTGACATGCAAAGAATGTAATCTATCTCCTGACATGCAAAGAATGTAATCTATCTCCTGACATGCAAAAACTATAATCTATCTCCTGACATGCAAAGAATGTAATCTATCTCCTGACATGCAAAAACTATAATCTATCTCCTGACATGCAAAGAATGTAATCTATCTCCTGACATGCAAAGAATGTAATCTATCTCCTGACATGCAAAGAATGTAATCTATCTCCCAACATGCAAAGAATGTAATCTATCTCCTGACATGCAAAGAATGTAATATATCTCCTGACATGCAAAAACTATAATCTATCTCCTGACATGCAAAGAATGTAATCTATCTCCTGACATGCAAAATCTGTAATCTATCTCCTGACATGCAAAATCTGTAATCTATCCCATGACATGCAAAAAATGTTATCTATCCCCTGACATGCAAAAACTGTAATCTATCACCTGACACGCAAAAAAATGTAGTCTATCTCCTGACATTGAAAGAATGTAATCTATCTCTTGACATGCAAAAACTGTAATATGTCTCATGACACACGCAGAAATGTAATCTATCTCCTGACATGAAAAACTGTAATGTATCTCCTAACACACAAAAAAATGTAATATATCCCCTGACATGCAAAAAATCTAATCTATCTCCTGACACTAAAATAAATTAATCTATCCCCTGACATGCAAAAAATCTAATCTATCCCCTGAACTGCAAAAAATGTAATCTATCCCCTGACATGCAAAGAATGTATTCTATCTCCTGACATGCAAAAAAATTAAATCTATCCCCTGACATGCAAAAAATGCAATCTATCCTCTGACATGCCAAAAATGTAATCTATCTCCAGACACGCAAAAAATGTTATCTATCCACTGACATGCAAAAACTGTAATCTATCTCCTGACACGCAAAAAAATGTAGTCTATCTCCTGACATGCAAAAAATGTAATCTATCTCTTGACATGCAAAAACTGTAATATGTCTCATGACACACACAGAAATGTAATCTATCCCCTGACATGCAAAACATCTAATCTATCTCTTGACACTAAAAAGAATTAATCTATCAACTGACATGCAAAAAATGTAATCTATCCCCTGACATGCAAAGAATCTATTCTAGCTCCTGATATGCACAAAAATTTAATCTATCCCCTGACATGCACAAAATGCAATATATCCTCTGACATGCCAAAAATGTAATCTATCTCCTGACATGCAAAGAATGTAATCTATCTCCTTACATGCAAAAATATGTTATCTATCCCCTGACATGCAAAAAATGTAATCTATCCCCTGACATGCAAAGAATGAAATCTATCTCCTGACATGCAAAAACTGTAATCTATTTCCTGACATGCAAAAAATGTAATCTATCTCCTGACATGCAAAGAATGTAATCTATCTCCTGACATGCAAAATCTGTAATCTATCCCATGACATGCAAAAAATGTTATCTATCCCCTGACATGCAAAAACTGTAATCTATCACCTGACACGCAAAAAAATGTAGTCTATCTCCTGCCATGCAAAAAATGCAATCTATTTCCTGACATGCAAAAAATGTAATCTGTCTCCTGACATGCAAAACTGTAATATGTCTCATGACACACACAGAAATGTAATCTATCCCCTGACATGCAAAACATCTAATCTATCTCTTGACACTAAAAAGAATTAATCTATCCCCTGATATGCAAAAAATGTAATCTATCCCCTGACATGCAAAGAATCTATTCTATCTCCTGATATGCAGAAAAATGTAATCTATCCCCTGACATGCACAAAATGTAATCTATCTCCTTACATGCAAAAATATGTTATCTATCCCCTGACATGCAAAAACTGTAATCTATCCCCTGACATGCAAAAAATGAAATCTATCTCCTGACATGCAAAATCTGTAATCTATCTCCTGACATGTAAAAACTGTAATCTATCTCCTAACAGGCAAAAAATGTAACCTATCCCGTGACATGCAAAAACTGTAATCTATCTCCTGACATGCAAAAACTGTAATCTATCTCCTGACATGCAAAGAATGTAATCTATCTCCTGACATGCAAAGAATGTAATCTATCTCCTGACATGCAAAGAATGTAATCTATCTCCTGACATGCAAAGAATGTATTGTATCTCCTGACATGCAAAAAAATGTAATCTATCCTCTGACATTCAAAAAATGTAATCTATCTCCTGACATGCAAAAACTGTAATCTATCTCCTGACATGCAAAAAATTTAATCCATCTCCTGACATGCAAAGAATGTAATCTATCTCCTGACATGCAAAGAATGTATTCTATCTCCTGACATGCAAAAAAATGAAGTCTATCCCCTGACATTAAAAAAATGTAATCTATCCCCTGACATGCCAAAAATGTAGTCTATCTCCTGACATGCCAAAAATGTAATCTATCTCCTGACATGTAAAATCTGTAATCTATCTCCTGACACGCAAATAATGTAATCTATCTCCTGACACGCAAATATTGTAATCTATCTCCTAACATGAAAAACTGTAACCTATCTCCTGAAACGCAAAAAAAAAATGTAATCTCTCCCCTGACATGCAAAAACTGTAATCTGTCTCCTGACACACACAAAATGTGATTTATCTCCTGCCGTGCAAAAACTGTAATCGATCTCGAGACACGCACAAAAATGTAATGTACCTCCTGATATACAAAAACTGTAATCTATCTCCTGACACGCAAAAAAATGTAGTCTGTCTCCTGACATACAAAAAGATGCAATCTAACTCTTGACATACAAAATCTGTGCCACTCAATATTTTAGCGAAACGGTTGATTTCAGAAAAGGAATGAACAGACACAAGAGTCACATTCGCAACCAAATCAATGGGACACTCACTGACCACTACAGCTCAACTGGTCATTCAGCAGAGTCCCTCCAGATGCTACCGATTGAATCTAACCCGGGGTGGACCTATATAGAACGCACATGTAAGGAACTATACTGGATGCTGCAATTGGAAACTCTTGGAGAATTTGGCCTAAATGAAAAAAGCTAACACTTCCCAATGCAATCTTATCAAAATCCCAGTCAGGCATCAGTTTATCACCCGTAGTCAGTTCTTGCGATAATATTTACCCAGTTAAATATTCCGTAACTCTTTACATGAATTATTATTATTATTATTATTATTATTATATCTCTTGTTCAGTATCTAGCTATAACATTCTCATGACATATTTCCTTTACTACCTCCACCCATAGCTTTATAGGGATATACTTTCTTTAGTACATATTGTAGATGGCGTTGAATTTCGTCACGCATGGTTTCCGTGCTTTGTCCCCAGTCTGGAAGTAGGTCAAAAGAATTTGGTTCTCTGTGCTAGATAGCATGACATTTAAGAAGATCATATAAGACTTCTAAGGAATGCATGTAAGCTTGCATAATAAGTCGTAAGGATAACGAAGGCAAACCCTCGGACAAGAAAGAAAAACAGGGCAAATAAAAATAAAGTTAAGAGTATTTAAACATTTGTACATTTTGGGAACTTCAGTTAGGTTCACACTGTTAGGGCGTAATAAATAGGCTACAGAGTATATGGCAGGCCTCCAAAATCGGTCTTATATGCCTGACATGACCGACATAACTGGGTTTTTTACCGAATATCAAATGCCAAAATTGAACATTAGGATTTTCTGCTTAGACATTTGTATTCAGACTTGATTAATAATTGTTTTGACTGAAACTCACACAGGTGTATTGACATTGTCTTAGATGCATCTACACTGCAGCAGATATGAAATTGCCTTAGGACAAGACAAGACAAGACATTTTATTTTGTTTTGGTTACCCTTAGGTACACCATTATCGCCAGGTGAGTTGTTCGTTTTCTTACGTATCTTTGTCTTTCCAGATGCTACCTTTCAATCATTCATCATACATTTTCATGCATGATAAAAAAATCGGATAGAAATAATCGAGAATGATATCTCTAAACATGAGAAATCATGAATTTTCTTCTTACCCTCCAGAGCAGTTAAGAAGCACAACTGTCTTTTTTTCACGCCCATGCGCATACCTCAAGGGATACAGTAAACGGTACAACCTAACTAGTTCGTTTAACGTAACTAGTTTCCTGCATCAACCAAGTTTGGGAGTAGAACATTGAGTTTCACGCGTAATGACGGGATTGTCAACAAACAGTTAGTTCATTTTCAAAAAGACAAAAGAACAAAAGAGTGAAATATTTCCTTTTCAAAGTTCTATATATGCTGATAGCTATGGCTTTGTACTAATGCACAGCCAAAACAGTTAGTAGGAAGTTTGATTGTAACAGCAAACCATACCACCCCTACAACCTAAATGGTTTTGTTCCAAAATCACTTTCCAGCTACACTAGTTCTCGCCTACCACAGCAGTGCAATGTCATCTGGCCCATGTCCATCTGAATAACATAAACAAGATGTATGCATTTCTAATCACATTTCAAGAAATGAAAAAGGATTGTGTCAGATTTAGACATATTGGTAATTCCAAAGCTAAACTTTTAATAAAAGCCAAAACAAGGATATATATATCGTAGTGAACTTTTCGAGGTAAGATGAAAAGGGGGGAGGTGAGGATATGTTTGATTGCCTACAGTTGCCTCTTAGGGAATGAATCTCCGACAACAGTTCACAAATATGAATCAGTTGTAAGAAATGTTCACATCGAAGTATAACTAAATCGTCCCGTGATTCACATCTGCAAGATGGACACATACATACATACATACATACATACATACATACATACATACATACATACATACATACATACATACATACATACATACATACATACATACATGCATACATATATATATATATATACATACATACATACACACATATATACATGCATGCATACATACACACATAGATAGATACATACATACATACATACATACATACGTACATACATACATACATATTTTTGTTTGAATGTAAGTTAAAGATTTCAGATAGATAAAACGCTGATATTGATCCTTCTCTGACCTTTATCAAATGTACAATTTTCAAATCTGAGTAAACTGAACATAATTTCATAATGGAGGATACAAACAATAAACGTAAAGAAAGCCTCAAAAAAGAGTTTTGAGACGAAAACATAGTCTTACTCGATTTTAATTATCCAAGAAAACCTCCAAGAAGAGTTTTGCGACGGAAACATAGTCTTACTTGACTTTAATTTATCCAAGAAAACCTCCAAGAAGAGTTTTGAGATGAAAACCTAGTCTTACTCGATTTTAATTTATCCAAAAAAGCTTCAAAGAAGTGTTTTGAGACGAAAACATAGTCTTACTTGATTTTAATTTGTCAAAGTCAGTACCATACCGCTTGGAGTTTTGATTCTATAAAGTGCTTGACCACAAATTATGTTAGATACTACCGTGCATGAGAAGGAAACCAGGCAACCCATAGGAAACCACTGATGGATGGCAACCACATTCCCTTGCACGTGTCAGAACCGATGATCGAACCCAGAACTGCAGAGATACAAAGCGAGTGTGTTGCTGCTGCGCTATCTTAGTGCAAGTTATAATTCTATTTTTCATTCAAAATTTAGGAAACACTTTTGAAAACAATCCACAAATCCTGATGTTTTTTGTTTTTATTAAATACAACTGTAGAGATTCAAAGGAAAGTTTTTTTGTCTTCTGTTTTATGTCACGGTTTTTGAGCCCTTAAACATTTATTACATTTTACATTTTTGCATATCAATACATACTGGCAAACTCTGAACAGCACACATTCTGCTTCTAGTAGACCAAAGTGTGTATTCTTATGTTAAACACACACACACACACACACACACACACACACACGCGCAGTTAACATTTAGCCCATGTATGCATCCCCTCACTCAGGGTTTTAGCCAAGAGAGTGAAAGTTACAATGGTGGTCAAAGCTGATGAGCAATAGGACTTTTGTGTTTTACAAAGACAGATTTATAATTTAATTTTGAGTGATGACTGAATATTATACATAGGTGAAAATGTAAAAGTATTATGTTTATTAACCTCATGTAGAAGCACGTGAATATTTTGTTTTTCTTCTTTTCCTTAAATAAAGTGTTTTATTGTATAAAATCTGAGCTACAGCAACGAAAAGCAGGAGTCTTCTTTTAACTGTTTAAATATTGAACAAAGCGAACGTGTCTCTCGTGGTTATGTTTACTATCTTTAATCGACATATGCGTGACATCCCGATACTTGAATAATACAATTCACACACAATTTAAATTTAATAATAAAAAAATCTTGTGAGGAAACTGATAACATTATGGCAAAACTCTATAATTTAAAAAGTGTTTAATAACTTTTAGCATCTTAACGACGAAATTAGCCCTTTAGGTCAATGACGTGTTCTTGCTTGAATGACATAAGTTTCGAATAAAAGGTGCACAAATGTGTTATCACATACCTCATCAACACCGTTATCAACAATACTGCATTTAAATGATAGCCCTTTAGGTCCATGACGTGTTCTTGCTTGAATGACATAAGTTTCGAATAAAAGGTGCAAAAATGTGTTATCACATACCTCATCAACACCGTTAGCAACAATACTGCATTTAAATGATATACCCCCAATTTGACAATGGTTGACACGAATTACCCGAAATAGAGTAGTATGTTTCATATCTAATTATACGTGTGAAATAAAGAAAAGGTGCTTTGAAAAATATAAAGAGCAAAGCAGAGTAAACATGTTTGCACTAAATATTAGGGTTCATTGCCTATTACGAATGAGAAAACCAAAGTAAGAGGAAGGCAGTATATTGAAGCAGCATTACATGCATTGTTTGAGATAGTAAAACTCAACGTACAAATGTGTTTTGTTAGAAATTCGAAAAATATTTATAGGAATGCATTCAATAAGTTTTTATAGATCTGAAATATTTCAGGGATTAAGTGATTCTTGTCTATATGATTCAGATTTAGTCTAGTTTAAACAAATTGTATTGCCTTTTACTGGAGCAAAGGGATCATACACAAGTTCCGAAATTTAAGATGTCCTCTCCCTACAAGACATATATTACATACGGAGTGTAATACATATCACATACAGAGTGTCACACATAGAATTTTGATTGTCCTCTCCCTACAGGACATATCACATTGAGAATGTCATACATGGTATTTTGGTTGTCCTATCCCTACAGGGCATATCACATACAGAGTGTCATTGTATTTTGGATGCCTTCCCCCTACAAGACATATCACATACAGAGTGTCATTGTATTTTGGATGCCTTCCCCCTACAAGACATGTCACATACAGAGTGTCATTGTATTTTGGATGCCTTCCCCCTACAAGACATATCACATACGGAGTGTCATACATATTACATACAGAGTATCAAATATAGAATTTTGGATGACCTCTCCCTACAAGACATATCACATACAGAAAATCATACATGGTATTTTGATTGTCCTCTCCATACAGGACATATCACGTAGAGAATGTCATGGATGGTATTTTGGATGTCCTCGTCATACAGGGCATATCACATACAGAGTGTAATACATGGTATTTTGGATGCCGTCTCCCGACACGACATATCACATACAGAGTGTCATACATTGTATGTTGGTAGCCCTATCACTACGAGAAAGATCATATACAGAGTGGCATACGTGGTGTATTGGTTATCATTGCCCTTCACGGCATATCGCATACAGGGAATCATGCATGGTATTTAGGTTGTCACCTTCCTACAGAGCATGTCACACACACACAGTGCCATACATTGCATTTTGGTTGTCCTCTCCCTACAAGATATATCACACAAACAGAATCGTACATGGGTTTCGCTTGTTCTCTCCCTACATGACATTTCATATACAGAGAATCATACATGGTATTTTGCTTGTCCTCTCTCTCTCTGCAGTGCATATCCCATACAGAGTGGTATACCTGGGATTTTAGTTGTCCTTTCCATTCCAGATATATCACATACAGATTGTCATACGTGGTATGTTGGTTGTCCTCTCTCTACAAGACATATCCGATACAGAGAATCATACATGGTATTTTGGTGGTCCTCTCTCTACAGGGCATATCCCAATCAGAGAGTCATATCTTGTATTTTGATTGTCCTTTCCCTTCAATACATATCACAGACAGAGTGTCATATATGGTATTTTGGTTGTCCTCTCCCAACAGAACACATCACATACAGAGTGTCACACATGGTATATATTTCTGTCCTCTCCCTACAGGACACATCGCGTACAGAGTGTCATGCTTGGTATTTTGGATCTCTTCTCCCTACGGGACACATCATATACAGAGTGTCATACGTGGTATTTTGGATGTCCTCTTCGTACAAGACACATCACATACAGAGTGTCATACACGGCATTTTTGATGTCCTCTCCCTACAAGACATATTACAAAGAGAATGTCATACATGGTATTTTCGATGTCCTCTCACTACAGAACACATACAGAGTGTCATACTTGGTATTTTGGATCTACTCGCCCTGCAAGACATGACATACAGGGTGTCATATATGGTATTTTGGATGCCCTCTTCCTACAAGACATATCACAAAGAGAATGTCATACATGGTATTTTGGACGTCCTGTCACTACAAGACATATCATATGCAGAGTGTCATATATGGTATTTTGGATGCCCTCTTCATACAAGACATATCACATAGAGAATGTCATACATGGTATTTTGGATGTCCTCTCCCTACAAGACATATCACATAGAGAATGTCATACATGGTATTTTGGATGTCCTCTCACTACAAGACATATCACATACAGAGTGTCATACATGGTATTTTGGATGTCCTCTCCCTACAAGACATATTACAAAGAGAATGTCATACATGGTATTTTCGATGTCCTCTCACTACCAGACATATCACATAGAGAATGTCACACATAGTATTTTCGATGTCCTCTCCCTACAAGACATATTACAAAGAAAATGTCATACATGGTATTTTGGATGTCCTCTCACTACAAGACATATCACATACAGCTTGTCATACACGATATTTTGGTTGTCCTCTGCCTACAAGACACATCACATAGAGAGTGCCATACATGGTAGTCTGACAAAGTGTACATCAAGGTAACCAGTGAAAGAAAAGAGAAGAATCTAAACAAACCCTGGTATCCAAATCAAGTGATAAAAACAGAAGTAATAGGAAATCCAAACAAGAAAAATCTAGGGTTAGAGTGAAATGTTTTTTAGAATAGGAATATTTGTAATGTTTGTCATTGCGATCGTGACCAGTTGCTTTTTATCTCATGAAAATCTGCCAAAGCGTTTCAAAAGACTTTGTGCATTCCCCGAAAATTGGTTCTGTAAATTCTTTCTCAGAACACCCCCCCCCCCGCCTCTGAAAACAGCGGTTGTAACAAAATATTATTAAGAAATGATTATGAAGTGAACAGATTAAGTCTTCAATCACTGTATTTTGAACAAAGAAAGAAAGAAATTTCACAGCTTTCGACCAGTTCACGTTTGCAATAAGGGGTACATATTTTGTACTTTATCCAAATCCGCACGCAAACCTATTGCATCATTGTTGGAGTCTAGTATGCACAATATAGAAAACTCTGTCAAGAGATAGTATGCTTGAGATAGGTGACTTTGACCTATATACAAGCGACCCCTTGAAAGAAGAATCAGATGTAGATGATCGGACGTATTCCGCATTTTAATTGTTGATCCAAAAAGAATGGATAATCTTGACATTTGCAAACACACTGCAGGTTTTATGTAAGCATTCTCTTGACGCAGATTGCTGGTATTATGTAAGCATTCCCTTGACGCAAATTGCATGGTGTTGAATTGTGAATGGTTTGTGGGAAAAGTTTGAGGGAGATTTCCCTCCTTCGGAATTTTGTCATTCAAACATGTAGGAGTCCATGGCTTTTGAGTTTAGTGTTTGTTTTCTGGATGTAAGTTCTTTTTTTCTTTTTTTTCATGACGAGGAACTTGTTTAGCTCGAAACGTAGGGAAACTATTTCGCATTTTTGCATTTGCGCCGTTATCAATTTTTTTGTCTATATATATATATATATATATATATATATATATATATATATATATATATATATATATATATATATATATATATATATATATATAATTGCATAACGTACGGCACAACTACAAATTTCAGAACACAATGAAATACAGCGAGATTATTATATAAATTTCAGTCGATTGTGAATTCGATAGTCGATCCCAGATATGTCATCAGCTGCAGGTTTTATCAAGTTCGCTTAATCGGTACACTAATCAAACTTTTGGATATAACTAGTACTTAGTGGCAGAGACGCATTGTTTATAAGTGACTGGTTTACCACTGTGTTTACTGTTGATCCTTCTTTTGCTGCTGTTGTCCTTGAAGTTTCTGCTGCTTTTATTACTTAATGACTGTTGCTGTTGCTGCTATCACTACTGAGACTACTATAATACCACCATATTGGTTTTACTTTGATCACCATTGCTATAGTAACAACTACTATGAATCAAAGCAGTAACAATACAGCGATACGTATCGGAAATATCGATATTCTTGTGGCGATACGATATATAGCATATCGTTTAACATAATAAGAACTATACAACTCGAGGTCATTATAACATTATGTAATTATGTAAAATGTTTGACACTTTCAATCTAACGAAGTAATTAGATTTCCAAACTTTACTTTTAATTTGTATCGCTTATCATTTTTGTTTAATTCTGTCATATTTCGGCTAGTATTGAGAACAAAATAGAGTGCACATCATAAGTGTAATATCGGGACCTCAGTAACATGATACGTACCACAACAGGAAATCCTTAAGGATTCACAACTCTGCAGTCTGTTACCGCTATTACCGTATATACACCGCAAACTGCATAGACCCAGATCTGCCGTCGCATAATGCGCTGGCAGATCTGGGTCTATGCAGTTTGTAAGAACTAATCAGTAAAACAAACAACATAGACCCTGATCTGCCGGCGCATTATGCGATGTCAGATCAGGATCTATGTTGTTTGCATTTGGACCATGATTATAGGCGAGTATATACGGTAACTACCGGAAGCAGGCACAGCAAAGTAATAAGAGTAATATGTAGTTGTAGCAAAAACATCTCGCACACCCAAAAGTATGTAGCATTTGAAAATTCTCTATGGCATCCATTTTCGAAACTATTAGGGAGGCGATGCTGTCAACCCAACAAAATTAGAAATCAGAACTTCCAAAACACACATAACCCATACTGTTACAGCATCAGTCTAACTTTCCATCGATAACCTTGGTTCATACAACCTTGAAAAATCCTTGACTTTGAGGGGTTACCTTGAAAACTCCTTGAACTTTTAAAAGGTTGGTTTTATCCTTGAAAGGTTTTTAAATTCGTTGCCAACAAATTTTGACTTTTCCAAGAACTCATTGAACTCCTTGATTTATCTGAGAGAATACAGAAAGTTTAAACTGAATAAAATATATCGGGTTTAAAATTCAGAAATTGTGTTATTTGTTTTCCAAAAATAATGAATAAATAAATTAATTAAATGGGATACAATTGGGTGGATCAAAAAGTACACACGACATGGGAGGTTATCAGATGGAGTAGCATCCCTTAGCTGTAGTGGCGCACTAATTATATATTATTAATTACGTCTTTTTTCTTCTACTTTTATACCTATTTATGCAGTGCAAAAGAAAGGGGGAAAAAAACAGCATATGGAGAAAGTTCAATTTAGTACGAAAAAATACTCCCTGAAAACTTAAGGAAGTTCTTGAAAACACCTTGGAAATTCTTTGAAAAACAACTATGGGATTGTATGAACCATGATAACGCTTGATGTTCACCCCTTTGTCATCAGAAATCTGATCTCAGTAATCACCTATTTTACTTGTTAATGAACTTCCTGACTAAATTGTTATTTCCGTTCAAGCGCACTGCAATCTTTCTCTATACGAATTCCCCGATATTTAGTTAAAAAATGACTAAACATTTTATAGAATATTGACAGATGATCAGTCTACTTTCTAATTTATGTAGACAGGAACATCAAAATTTAGTTATAACAGCATGAGCAAACCCAATGCATTCAAAGAGATAAAGGCACATTAATCAATGAAGTTTACGGAAAGTTGCAAAGTAATAACTTACGTGCCAGAATACGTGTACCAAAACCTTATCGTTTTGATAAGGAATCAGTCTTGAATAAAGACGAATATATTTATATATACTAGCATTAGGGACAATTGCATACCAAGAACTTACGTGTCAGAATACGTGCACCAAAACCTAATTATTTTGACAAGGACGCTAACTTGAATAAAGAATTATATATGTATATATTCATGAGAACGAGTAAATCTTATCGCAGGCAGCCACGGGTGAAAACCTATCCCTATTTCTAATTACCTTTGAGAAACATATTGAAAGTATTTCTTGTAATAGTCATTGATGTAAAAAATTCAACGGATGCTAAATTCCATTTTAATGTTTTGGTGGCAGAGACCGGTTCAGGTGCGTGGGAACCGATGCAGGTGCACTGACTTCCACATAAGAATAAAACGATGAATTCCTGATAATTTTTCAAATAAACCATGGTACAAATATAAATCTGCACATATTATTAATTCCGTGTCTTTCTTGAATATTCTCTATATCGATGCCCTATTTTGAACATATTAGATCGAATTTAGTAAGAAAGAAATAGGTACCATTTGACTCAGTATAAATGTGGCAATTACAGTCATTACCCGTTTATAATACGTATCCAGCTGAGAACAGGACACACCCAGATATGCCATAACCTAATGCACCGACAGACCAGGGTCTACGCTGTTGATATGATATGTAGGGTGCGTGCACAGCGTTGACCCATGTTTGCTGCCGTTACAAATAACAAAACTTACCCTAAATGTAATATACTATTACGTGTATTGTTCATTTCATATTCTTTTCCAAGTATTTCATACTCTTTTCCAGGTATTTCCTACTCTTTTTTATGGTATTTCATACTCTTTTCCAGGTATTTAATACTCTTTTCCAGGTATTTCAAAAGCCCAGGATTGTTGCAGTCTAACTTAATCAGTAAAGTACTAGTACTTGTAAAAAGAGACTTTTTACGTAACTACGTGCCTACACTACACAACTACGACTACTATTTATACTTCTTTCGCTGCTGCTGCCACTACTATTAAAGTTTCTACTGTATTTACTTCTTGATGTGTTTGTGTTACAGCTGTCACAAATATAACTATTTGATCTGCTGCTGCTGCTACCTCTCTTTTACTACATTTGCTTCTTATACGATTGCTTCTTATACTGTCAATTGAAGCTGTAACGTTGCAGCGATATGTATGTGTAATATCGATGTTTCTATTGCGATGCTGTATACCGCATACTTGTATACCGATTTTGAAACAGCCTCCCACACTCGCATCGCAATATCCTGGATACAACTAATGGATTTTATGTAATTATGCAGTTTTATAAACATTTTGACACTTACAAGTTATTACAATTATTGGATTCGCAGACTAATCGAGGGAGAGCAATTGCTATTGAATTGTTCAGAAAGCATTTAGCATCAGGTCTGTAATGTATCGTATTGGGAAATCTGTATCGGGCAACGTATTGTATCGCGAAGTTATTGGTGATATATATCGCGAAGTCATTGGTGATATATATCGCTGCTATGAAACTGCTGCCAGGAAGCAAAGCAGAATAACGAGTTCAATCGGTAACATTAAAAAATTCTATTTAAAATAAGCTACAAAACTTTTCGCAACTTTGGTGGAGCAGTTTTGATTAAGATTAAGAGACTATACATATTTCATTCTTACGGATAGAATAAGACTATTACCGCCCATCCGCCATATTCTACTGAACTTCATTATACATTTTTAGTCTGGTACCCTGTATTCATTACAATTTTCATAACGAAGTGACGAAAGTAGCGTACCAGACTACTAATCCATGGGCCCATAACGGACGTACAGGGTCTGCCCAACTGTCTGTATACAAACTTCAAGATGACGTGATAGCGACTACTGCTTCTTATTAAATAATGAAAATCGACGTTTATATAAAATTTTAATAATTTCAAGAACGGTGTGGTGAAACAAATTATAAATTCAACTGGTAATATCACTTGCGGTTTACGACCTGCCATAAATCGGCCTCGCAGGCTTCTGTATCGGAATTCCGCTGTGAGCTCAACTAGTGTGTATAACAGTGAAGACATTCACTCACCTATATAACTTCTCTTGATGTGTCTGATAAGATGACTCTGTGATATTTCAACTGTGTATGAAAAGATGACTCTGTGATATTTCAACTGTGTCTGATAAGATGACTGCGATATTTCAACTGTGTCTGATAAGATTACTGTGATATTTCAACTATATCTGATAAGATGACTCTGTGATATTTCAACTGTGTCTGATAAGATGACTCTGTGATATTTCAACTGTGCAAAATAATGATTTTGTAAAATATTCTTTCAGCTTTAATTTTATGAACACTTGGTGACGGCATTTTTTCCAATACTTTTCGCTGTAATGACCCATACATGGGGATAAATATTAAACAAAGTGTAGTGCTCGAAAATGCATATCAACTTATACATTTTTTCGTGGTTTTGGATCGCATGGAGACTTAACTATGTAAAATAAAATGTCATTTTTTAAAAGTTTAATACGTCAACATTGCGCCAGCCGTCATACTCAAATGTGATCAATTGGGATTTCTGATTAGCTCATCAAGTTATTTAATGGATGCTACAGCATTTAGCAGTATGTCGTCTGAGTACTCTTGCTCACGAAATATGAGTGAAAGAGGCTGCAACCCATACTCTTGCTCACGGAATATGAGTGAAAGAGGCTGCAACCCAAAACAAGAACTTTGTTGAAACAAAGATCTAAACGTGAAGAAAAAATAAATTCTGTAGCAAAAGTCGTTACTACACAAAGCCACAGTTTCAGAATGGTTGTGTATGACTATATATATATAGTATATAGTATAGTATAGTATAGTATAGTATAGTATAGTATAGTATAGTATAGTATAGTATAGTATAGTATAGTATAGTATAGTATAGTATAGTATAGTATAGTATAGTATAGTATAGTATAGTAGTGTAGTGTAGTGTAGTGTATATATATATATATATATATATATATATATATATATATATATATATATATATATATAGTGATATTGTTGTCACGTCAACACATTTTAATGAATTATCACTAATACATTTGTGTACGGCGAAATAATAACTTCTGTTCTGCATTTTTCGACAAGTGCGCCTCTTTAATAAAGGAACATGTAACCCCAAAAACTACTGAACATGCCAAATGGAGATCAAAGTGTTGTAAAAAAAAAAAGGTGCGCATAAATTAGGGCACTACTATTACATTCAAGCAGCTACAGAAGTAATCTCTCTTCACGAAATAGTAATCTGATATATAAAATCAGATATCAATCATTTTTAGAGAACAATCAAATATACCTACCGTAAACTGATGCGAGCATTGTATGCTTATATGGCGGGGAATTTTAAGTCATATATTTCAGTGATGAGAGGTATATCACAGGAGAAAAACCATATACATTACATCCGTACATCAACTTATTGGCTTGTAAGTAGATGCAGGTGTTCTTATGATCTTATCTACTGCACAAAAACGTCCCCAAATCAAGCGGCCTATGTTAAGTTCCATCAATCGGAAATCCTCGTCAATATATTTTCATAAAGTGCCACTAAATCAATATTTCTCCAAAACCAAGGACCGAAGAGGTATTTGACAGATTAATTTGAACGGAAATGAAGTGATCCTATTTTCAGCAAAAAAGTATACTAATTTATTTTCTTATCGAGATATGTTCACGGTAAAATTATAAACCAGATAATATACCCCTATTCATTTTCTTTCGGAAAACAAAAAATATGAGATGAAACCTTTTGACAACAATGTATTGTCTGTATGCACCAATTCCAAAGACTATGACAGGTTGATTTTGAAAATTAATCTATAATCCGTGATATAATAAAAAATAAACGAATATGCATAACGAATATTAGTTTTGTGTGTGTGTGTGTGTGTGTGTGTGTGTGTGTGTGTGTAAAGTGGAATCTGCGAAATTTTGACAAATTATTTTCTACCCCTTTCCACCCTTCTGCTGCAATGAAAAGAAATTAGGTAGAATAATATCCAGTCGCAAGCAGGCGTGCGGGAATATCAACTTCTGAAACACTTACCTGGCACAGCTCTAAATACACGGTTAAACATTTTCAATAAAATTTGGGAAATTGGCAACGGTGATACCATCACCCAAACCAGGAAAGGACCAAACCGACCTTTTCAACTATCGTTGCATATCATTAACAAGCTGTATTATTAAAACCATGGAATGAATGATAAATTACAGATTCCTCAGGTATCCCGAATCTAACAAACTACTATCAGCTGTTCAAAGTGGATTCAGACGCCAGAGAAGCACAATTGACCATCTTGTCAGACTTTCATAAAGAAAGAACATATAGTTGTCATCTTTTTCGACTTGGAGAAAGCTTATGACACCACAAATGAAGTACGGCAAAAAGAATGACCCATTCAACCTATGTCTAAGGGGCCGCCTACCTAACTGTGTCTCCAATTTTTTGAATGACATACTCTGCAGAGTTAAAATAGGCAGCACCATTTCTGAAGCTATCCTCAGAAGATGGGTGTACCTCGGGGCAGTATATTATCAGTAACCTGATTCAACATCAAAATTAACAGCATCGTGAAATGCTTTAATCCACGAACTGATTGCTCACTATATGATGACGATTTTTTTTATCTGCTTTAGATCAACGAATATGCATACTATTAAACGCCAAGTACAGATAGGCTTAAATAGAGTTTAGAAATCGGCAGACGAAAACGGGTTAAAAAAAATCGAAATCTAAAACTACACTTCTGTCGATTACATCGTATTCATGATGAAAACCCAATACTTTATCTCGAGCTTAAACAGAGTTCAGAAATGGGAAGAAGAAAACGGGTTCAAATTTTCTAAATCTAAACTATTTGTCTGCACTTCTGCCAATTACATCGTATTCATGATGACCCAATACTCTATCTCGACGGTTGTCTTATTGCTGTTGTGAGGGAGACCAAATTGTTAGGGCTTATTTTCGACCGTAAACTAACCTTTCTTCCACATATTAGATAAACAAGGGACAAATGTCAAAAAGCCCTGCATTTGATACAACTCGTGGCAAACACAGATCGGGCAGCAGATCGGAAGGCCTTGCTCCTGTTATACAGGTCATTAGTAAGATCTAAACTTGACTACGACTCGATTGTGTACGGATCAGCTTGTAAATCTTACCAGCAGATGCTTGATCCGATACACAGTCAGGGACTTCGACTCTGTCTGGGTGCATTTAGAACTTCCCTTTCAGAAAGCCTCTATACTGAGGCACATAAACCATCACTTTATCTCAGACGAGCGAAATTCGATCTTCAGTACGATACCAAACTATCTTCTCTTCAATCTAACCCCGCATATTATGTAGTCTTTATGCCCAAACACCAAACCTTATACGTTCAGAAACCAAACTTCATTCCACCTTTTGGGATACGAATTCGTTCTCACTTGGAGACAGGAAAAATTAATGTTGAAAGTACTGCAAAAGTCTGTGCTCCAAAATCACCACCATGGTTATCAACACCCCCCAAAATTATATTTGATCTTTATCAATTCAAAAAGTCTTCAACAAATCCTCTTCTTTTTCAGAGTAAATTCAATGAAATCAGAGCCTCCTATCGTGGCCATACGTCCATGAATACAGACGATTCGAAAAATGAAGACAAAGTTGGAGCTGCCATTGCAACACCCCATGGCACCATCTCGAGCCGGTCACTGAATAAAGCCTATATTTTTACTGCATAAATTACAGCCATACTCAAAGCTTTGAAATACACTGAAACCTCTAAAAAAATAAAAAAATAATCTCCTTTTCGTATTCCCTTTCCACATTGAAAGCCTTACAAATCTTAACTCTGACAACCCGTTAACATCCCAGATATCAGAGAAATTTGATGTGCTAAAAAAATCTGGGAAAAGTATTCTGTACTGTTTGCTACCTAGTCACGTGGATATAAAGGGTAATGAAAGGTCAGATAAAGCAGCCAAAGCTGCCCTGCAGACACCCGTTTCCAAATGGAATATTTCATTTACTGACTTAAAATATTGTGTATATCAGCATGTTCGTAATACTTGGCAAGATATGGGAAATGAAAATTCCACAAACAAACTAAAGAACATCAAACCCTCTATTAGCGAGTGGCATCCCTCGTGTAGAAGAAATCGCAGAGATGAGGTGGTATTGTGCCGATCGCGTATCGGACACTCATACCTGACTCGTGCATACCTCATAATGGCGTGAACCTCGACCAGAGTGCATACCATGCCAGTGTCCACTGACAGTGAAACACATTCTTATAGAATGTCTCAACTTCCACCCTGCGAGACAGAAGCATTTTGACGTCAACTGCATGCAGAAACCGTATGATGATATCCCACCCGACGAAATTTTGGATTTTTTGAGGGAATGCGGTTTATATAACAAATTGTGACCGTATCTTTTGAGCATTTTACATGCGTTACCTTTATGTTTTATTTTATATACATTTTACAGAACTTTTAACATTTTTTACGTTTTATATTTTATTTTGTTATACTTGATGTTTACATTTATTTGGAAGGGTTTATCTTCCTAAATGTTTTGTGCAATTCATTTTGACATTTTTCGAAAATTTACCTTGAGTTGGCACCATATAGCCACTATTGTGATGAGGTACTGTAAATCGCTACTACACACATACGCACGTAATTATTAATGGTCAAGTCTCTAATTGGTTTATTATCGAGCGAGAGAGAGAGAGAGAGAGTGTAGATAAGGGGGATCCACTCTCCCCGTACACTTTTATCCTGTGAACAGAGATTTTAGACCATATTACAAGAAAAAATAAAAATATATGGGGAATAAACACAGGTAATAGAACCTATGTTCTTTCTCAGTATGCTGATGATACATCACTTCCTCTTGATGGTTCAGAAAATTAGGTGTAAAGTTTTCAACTAACTTGAACGCGACTAGACTCCTATACCAATACTGTGTGTGTGTGTGTGTGTGTGTGTGTGTGTGTGTGTGTGTGTGTGTGTATGTGTGTGAATCCGAAGTTGGAAAGTGTTCACCAATTGACTAATCAGGTAAAAGTGTACATCTTGAGTGAAATAGACCTATCTTTATTTCTGTTATAGAAATTATATCGCATGTTCCATGAATCTTCTATTTTTCTTCCTCTGTATCTGAAACAGAGGAATCCATCTCGTTGCATTAATATTTAGGCATTGCATTGTTGCAATGAAAAAGTTTTGATTCAAGTTTTTACAAGAAATTATCCTTTATGGAAATCCGCATCAAAGTTCGTTTTCTTACACACGTATTCCTAAGTATACGTTTTGTCTGTCAGTGTGTGTGTGTGCGTGTGTGTGCATATTGCATATATATATATATATATATATATATATATATATATATATATATATATATGAATGAAGGGAAATAACTAAGCGTTAGAACGATATGTTATTGAATTTCAGAAGAGATTGGCTGTTGTTTTAAAGAAGTGAAAAAAAGCACTGATTGATCAAATCAGCCATTAAATGTTATTTTAGTTTATTATTACGGTGAGCGCTTTTCAACCGATATCAACAGAAAATAATCAATACATATACTGAAGTTGTTACTCTACTAAACTACTACATAATATCGACTTTGTGTGTGTGTGTGTGTGTGTGTGTGTGTGTGTGTGTGTAAAATCCAGATATAATCTCTCTAAAAGATGTTCCATTTTATAAAAATACATTAATATGAAAACTTCTTCTTTATAAGTAAAAGAAGGCGTTTACTACCAATAAAATGGCATACGGTCTAGATAATAGTGGAATAATTTGACTATAGATGACCGTTCCATATTTTTCCCCCGTCAAAGAAAGACATACACTTACAAAATCTTCGTCCTGAACAATGACCCTTGCACCTTGCATCGCTTCACTTTCCAGAGTGTGTCCCAATGTCTGATTTGCATATACAAGAGGTGCAGTCATCATGATTGGCAAAGTACCCCGAGTCTGCACACTTCAAATTGCACAAAGTCTTTGCATCCTCACAGGTCGTGTTCACTGTTGTCGCCTGCACTGCCGGAACATGCGTCGTGGAGTGACTTAATACAAGAGCGACACCGTTTGCACGTGTTGTTGTTTCTGTATGATCTGCAGAAAAGCAAAAATTCCACGGATTGTTTTTTTTTTTTTTTTTTTTTTTTTCTTTCTAAAGTACATAAGGGGCAAATTGTATTGAATATAGGGTTCATACATGGCTTTCAATAACCCGTTTCGTCTCCCTGTACAGCGCACGAAGAAATAGAGGATATTTGCATGTATTGAGTGAATAACGGATATATTTCATTGAGTGAGTTAAAATGTTCGAGTTTTTAACTCACAAGATGAAATATATCCGTTTTTCACTCGGAATAAAAAAAAGATTTCTTTTCTTATGCTCAAACGTATTAGCTAGCAATATATAACAGACTGAAGTAGCAGATTTCTTACGGTATTCGGCGCAATAATGTCAGCTGTTAACTGTTTATTTTCTGCTGTGTTTTGTGTATATTAGCAGAAAATGTCAATAATAACATCATTCTCTTTCTTAATTCAAGGTAAAAAGGCACATAAACAAAACTATTTGTGGGATTTTAACCTGTTAATCCTGCGTGGCAGGTGACCATGCTTACCACTAGACCAAGCAAGTGACAAAATGGCGGGTAAACTTTAATGGTCATAACGTTCTCCGTGTCTATTAATTACAGTGAAAATATATTAGTTATAATTCACTGGAGTTATTTCTCTTGGAAAATCCATTAATTCACGGAGTAGCATACAATAAATAGAGGTTTTTATCTTGCACAATATATAGAGGATATCTAGATTTTTGTTTAGTAGATAAAAGGAAATATTTCACGAATTAAATCGAAACATTGTATTGTCACGAGTGGGGAAGCCACGAGGGACAATACAAAATGATTCCACTACACTTGTTAAATATTTTCTTATATCTACTCAGTGAAACGTAGATTTTCTTTTTATTATATATTTTTAAGGCAAAAGCATGATCTCCATTCTGTGCAAATTCTATTTACGATTGCATTACGACAGCGAAAACAAAATGGGTTCCAAAATTTCACAATAATTTTAGAACAGGGACTTTTTACAAAATTATCTCGTACATATAATGATTCAAATTGTGTTTTTGTCACATTAATGACTTTTTTATACGATAATGAAGAAGATTTTTATTTTCGTTAACACATTTCTTGCGCGGATTAATACAGTGAACATTGTTGGGATGTGGTTGCTGTAGAAACACTACAGAATGATCGTATCCCACAGGCTTCAGCGCGTAACATCTTTAAAGAAAAGATTTTAATAATTGTGAGTTTACCTATAAAAATTTGGGTTCTTTATTTTTTTTATGTCTGCATTCAGATGCGAATTATGTGACCTTGGCAATCTTGCAGTCTGGTTCGGTAATATACGTTGCACTCAAATTTCGATTGTCACTTAATTTCGGTTTCCAATCAACAATCATCTATCCCTGATTTCTCCATCGTTTTCAAACGTAATTATGATTGTGATGAGAGTTAAAATCGCTTTTTAAAACAATTTTATTACTATGTTTAAGCATGAGTCCTTCCCTACAAACTTGTACGTTGTGTCGACGAATGTAACAGGTACTGTTTGGATGACACTGAATATCGAATAGAAACAGATCATGGAAGTTCAGTCACTGACAAATTGCACGATGCATGTGGAAAACTATTTTTAAAAAGTTAATGCTTGAAGCCTACTTTTGTTTGGAGTTCGGTTTTCGGCATATTGTTCGTGGCACCTCATTGATTACGTAAATGTATATTACTGTCTTGGCATTTTAAGATCTGTTCATCCTGAGAGAGAGAGAGAGAGAGAGAGAGAGAGAGAGAGAGAGAGAGAGAGAGAGAGAGAGAGAGAGAGAGAGAGAGAGAGAGAGAGAGAGAGAGCAGAAGAAGAAAAACAAAATAGGCTTCAAGAAGGAAATATAAGTTTGAATAACATATATAAGGGTTGATATATTTCCTAAAAGGTAAAGAAAGTAGTTCCAAAAGTAATATCGCCACTGTAGCAACATCAATTTTCTCACAAGTATTCATTTCAATATCTCATTATGAAATATATAATTAATGTCTCTTTTTGGAAGCCCGAGCGTGTCATCAACAGTAACACTCTGTATGACGTAATACTGAGACGTCATTACACGAGTGCGCAGCCTTGGCTGAGCCAAACGCTCGCATACTGGGCCAACAGAGTGCAGTCGGTGTAATGATTGGCCCGCTGTGGAATTATTTAAGAGATTAAAATATTGAATACAGGTATTTGTCTTTTTTTTTTTTAAATTATTGCACAACGGTGGCGAAATCCTTTAATGATAACAGTGTGCTAAATTCCACAGATACACTCTTAGCTCTGTGCTTACTAGGCTTTATACCAGTTAAAACACGGGATGGAAATCCCCCTCCTGCATATCTCGTGACACCAATACAAATAGCAGGCATGTGTACCATCATTGCTGATTTAGAAGATTATGTGTCTGAACATGATCGAAAATAGTTATAAAAACATGTGCCGATTCTAAACAAGCTCAGCACACGGCATTTAACCACTGTTTTGTTTTTCTTTCTGAGAACAAAAATTTAGGAAATTTAAGCAATAATTATATAAATGAATTTTAGCTATTGACGTCATAATTCCTATACTGTTGACAAGCTACTATCGTATATTTAGTTGGTTGTATATAGTTCCAAGATCTCTTCTATGATACACTTCTTTTCTAAAATTATGTTATTTATGTTGCAATATTTAAATGTCTTTCCAGGCATGCATAAGAAGGGTCTCTGAATTAAACCTATTATGTATGTATGTATGTATGTATGTATGTATGTATGTATGTATGTATGTATGTATGTATGTATGTATGTATGTATGTATGTATGTATGTATGTATGTATGTATGTATGTATGTATGTATGTATGTATGTATGTATGTATGTAAACAGATAATTTATATCCATCCATCACTCTATATACCCATTGAAACATATTTTTCAATCAAGTATTTTGCATCCTGATGAAAAATGTGAAATATTAATTTGAAACAAATACCTTGGAATATTCTGAAATATATACAGAAATGGAAACCCGTCATCTAACTTATACATAAAAGAAGGGAACAGAACTTTATTGAAATGATGTATGCAAAAAGCTCATAGTCAATTCAATATATATATATATATATATATATATATATATATATATATATATATATCATATACAATAAACTGTTGCATAAATAAATGAATAAATAAATTAATTAATAAGTAAAGAAATAATGGATCTATAAACCTGTGTACGCATGCACATAAATCCTCGAAGAGAGAGAGAGAGAGAGAGTGAGAACTAGACAGCGAGAGAAGATAATTTAAGTTGGAATGCATTATACACATATTTACCTGGGTATTTTACAGTTGTTAAATCTTCATTTTGAAGTAATTGTAATAGTTTATACATCCTTGGTTTCTGCCAATAAAAGGATCAATATAAGATTTTCTAAGTGAGAGGTATAGAGGACAAATTAAGACAAAAGGATATTCATCTTCGACATCATTATTTACACAAAGTTCACATTTCCTTTCATGCCGTTCGTTTAATACATGCCTACCAGTCTCGATATTTAATGGGTGTGATGAAACCCTTAATTTACATAGAGCCTTTCTGTGGCTTGCATTAGCAATTATTCTAAGATAAGAAGCGGTTTCGAAGATATCTTGTATATCTTTATACATATATGAACCCCAGTCAGAATGAAATATATAATTTAGTCTTTGGTCAAAAGCGGTAAAAAAGGAAGATATCTGGACTGAATTAGGGTAATACCAGACTTCTCCAAAGCCTGAAATCAATAGTATATTTCTCACATTAGAAACCCAGTTTTTATAATTATTTCTTTCGCAATCGATAAGCATTAATTGGTATATTTTTAAGGAATACATTTTTTTGTGCTTAGAAGTTTGAACCAGTCTTAATGATGCGCACATATATATTTAGATAAAGTGGATATCAATCCAACTCTCCATAAACAAACATACTTTTGGGATGAAGTTTAAAGTTTAGTAACTACTTGCAATATTTTCTATGTATCCGTTCTATATTGTCTTCTTTCAAAAATCCCTAAATTTCACAGCAATAAGACAAAATTGGAGATAGAAAATAATCAAATAAATCACACATTATGTTCACTGGACATTGTAGATTATTAGTATTATTCAGAAGTACGTTCATTGCTTTGACACCTTTGCCAGCAATAGTATCTGTAGCACATCGAAACAAACCTCTGTTGGTATAAACAAGTCCTAAATAATTAAAATTATCCATAATATCTAGAACCACAACTCCGTTTTTAAATAAAACGTCAGGTCTTCTAACTCTTTTGTTAAAAACCATGACCATTGTTTTATCAATATTTACAAATATATTCCATCTTACACAGTATACATGTAACTTATCTAAGGATGCTTGTAGATCATCTTATGTCTCTGCAAATATCACCGTATCATCAGCGAACAATAAAAGATATAAAGATATTTCTTCTAAAATGATACCCGCCTCTATGTTTGATTGTAATGCAATTTCCAGATTATTAATATAAAGATAAAACAGAAATGGAGAGAGGCTTTCTCCTTGAAGAAGCCCAATTGAACAATCGAAATAGTCTGAGTACGAGTTTAAGTACTTTACATATAACTACACTATGCTGTAAAGAGATTTTATTATTGTTAACATTTTCCCAGTCACTCCGATTTTGCTACTTTTTGCCATAAACGTGTCCTTTGTACATGATCAAATGCCTTTTTAAAATCAATAACGGCACAAAACGCGTTTTTTTTTTCATCGAGTACCATTTGGATCAACATTTGATATAAAAATGGCGTCTACTGTACTATTATTGTTCTTAAAACCAAAGTGTGCATCAGTAATAATATCATATTTAATGACCCAAGAGGAGAATCTTTTGATTTAATATGCCAGTGAAAACTTTTCCTATACAGCTAAGCAGTGTTATCCCTCTATAATCACCTGTATAGTATGGATCACCTTTTTTAAAAATTGGTATAAAAAGACCCTTGCTCCAATTTGAAGGATAAATACCGCTGTAAATATCATATTAAAAAGTTTCAGCGTGAAATTTCTTAAGTACAGCTGACGTAAATATATCGCACGCATCAAACCAGCTGAAGTCAGCCAGATTATGTAAGAACGCCAATTACCCATATTACTTGTGTCAAACGCCTTCAGTACGATGACATACCAGATTGGACCTAATCAAAGTGATAAATAGGGGACCTGATGTAGAAGAATCATTTAACTTCAAGCTTACATTTTAGGGTACACAACAAATTTCTAAAGGTCAAAGTGTTTACAACTATACACGGGGGAGAGGGTGGGAGTATGGGGTGGGGGTTACAGTGGTACATCACAAATGCATGCAGCAAAGTAAAACTGCATATGTTATCTACTTTTGTAGACTCATCCGTGCATGAAATAGAAGTCTATTTGCAGAGTTTTGTCCCTTGATGATGAAATTCATAACTTGGGTTTCTTGTTACAGAAAGAACCTTTTTTTTAAAAAAAATTATTTTTTATGTTTCCAAACTAAATTAGAATCCGATATCAACTTTGTGTCAAAAAGCCCAGGATTCATATTTATGAACGTTTTCACGTACTGAGAATCAGATATAAGGATCCAATTATGTACCTGGAGTTTACTGAAAAGACATCTACTGATGTGCCTTTTCATGTACTGAGAATCAGATATAAATATCCAATTATGTATCTATGCAACTCCTCATATACAAGTATTGACAAATTTCCCTCCCCCACCCCCAGCACCTTTACAATGATATTTTTTATATGATGGAAGTCGGTCTCGAGAGCCAGTCAATGCTAGAGTAAATGTATATCATGCATCCTTAACTTTATCATTGACATCATCCTGGGCATTAACCAATTAGTTATGGATATTTTTAGTTCGATACGAAGATTGGAGTGAGACGTCCCCGAAATATTTCTATGCTAAATAACTTTTATAAAGCAAATAAATCGTCCCTTTATTTGACTTGTTGTAAGTTCGCACGCTAGCACTTCGCGTCACCATTTGTATGTGCCTTTGGGGTTTTACCTCAGGGCTGTTGGCGCTGAATTTATGTTGGTGTGGCCATTTCGTATCTACAATGGTGCCTTAGGGTGAAATTTTTCCGTGGTAAAGGATAAAAACCAGCAATACCAACAATAACTATTTCGACCTCCATACAGAATTGCGTGTTTTATTTGCAAATGACCTAAAGGCGCTCTGCTCTAAAACCGGATCAATTTTGACACATTTGAATGTATACATATGTATAGTCCAAAATTTGGTACGTCCATAGCCCCCCGCGACGACCTTGGACCTTAAATATGGGTACTGAGTAATAGCACCTCGATATTTCGATTTGTCCTCGGAAGCAAGTTAAATTTGCAAGATGCAGAGACTTTTTAAAAGAGACATCAATGTCTTTATTGTCGCCAGTGATGTGTCAGGAAAGTGTCATCATGTGTTTCAACAATTGCTATGCAATAAGCACAGCTAATAATTACAAAATTATAATTATAATTTATTAAGCCCCTGTGGTATTGTGATTATTCATGATATTAGACAAGCTTGCTTGATCCAAGTTCCAACGGTATGGGTTACAGCTCCAAATAAGGTGACTGTTTTCATTCACTAATTAGCCGTTTTTTATTGAACAAAATTTCGTCATGCGATAAATATAATCTTACTTTTGTGGTCATTCCGAATGAAATTTTTAAAACTCTGAATAATGTAAATATTTTGCTCTCTAGAATCGCAGAAGATATAAGCTATTCGACTCCAATAAATTACATTTGAAATCATCACTCCCAAGAGTTGTTGAAGACCGTTAAAAGACCCCGACTGTGTTAGAAGAATCAAAGAAGCTATCTTCAAAGTTACACATCAATATGTATATACTGAACAATTGGATACTTTTGTGAATATACCTTTATCTGATTTTAAATGTGTAATAAATGATCACTGATTTTAAATGTGTAATAAATGATCACTGATTTTAAATGTGTAATAAATGATCACTGATTTTAAATGTGTAATAAATGATCAACTTTCTTTGAAATGTTCTATTAGAAATTAGAGGAACTAAAATTTCTTATGCATATTTTAAGATAAAAGCTCAAGATTGACGGGAGAATCGACTAATTGCAGATATAAGCAAGTTAGAAGAGAGAAACAGTGTCAGTGAAGTACCAAAACTGGAGGATAGAAAGAAAGAGTTAGAAGATATTAGTGAGAAAAAGATGGATGGAGTGAGAGTTAGGACTAGAGCTATATGGATTAAAGAAGGAGAGAAAGTGACCAATACTTCTGTGATTTAGAAAATAGAAATTACATAACTAAAATGATGCCGCAATGCAATTGTTCTTTAACAGAAAGTCAAAAAGAACTTGTGGATGAAGCAAAATTATTTTATACAAGTGTATATAAAAAGCGTGAAATCGATCCTGTTGATCTTGAAATGCTATTATTCCCGACATCCCTTGATTGAATGATTAACAGAAACATTCCTTTAATGGTCCTATATCATGTACAGAAGCTGCAAATGTTCCAAAAAAATACGTAATGAAAAAAGCACAGGATCTGATGGATTCAAGGTAGAATGTTGTAATTGTTTTGGAAATATATTGGACGGTTTTTAGTTAGGGCTATTAACTTTGGGTATGAATTATCTTCCACGCAGAAAAAGGAGTTATTATATGTATACCAAAAGGCGATAAATCTAATATTATATTTCAAATCAGAGACCCATTTCACTTCTAAATGTATTACACAAAGTTGCTTCTGTATGTATTGCACGTAGGATTAAAAATGTGCTCCCAACAATTATGCATAAGGATTAAAGAGGGTTTCTGAAACGACGGTACACTGGAAAGAAGATTAGAAACTTATATGATTTAATGTTTTAAACCAAAAGGCACACTATTCCTTTTTGTAAAAGCATTCGACTCAGTTGCATGTCCATTTATTGATGAAGTTATGCATTTTGTTTTAATTCGGAAAAAACAATAATAAATTGGATACAACTTTTTTTGTATTTGAAACATTATATTTTGTATAATTATTAATGGTGAGTCTCTCATTGGTTTGGTAGCGAAAGAGGGTGTAGACAGGGGCAGCCACTTTCCCCATATATTTGTATCCTGTGTGCAAAGAGTTTAGTCCATATGATAAGAACAAAAATGAAAATATTAGGGTAATAAACATAGGTAATATAGCCTATGTTCGTTCTGAGTGTGCCTATGATACATTACTTGCTCTTGAAGGTTCACAGAAATCCTAACGTCTGCTTTATATCTTTTATATATTAATATTCCACATTTTCTGGACTTAGAAAGGACAAAATCAAAAGAAATATTGCTGTGAAGGATTATTATGGGGGGGGGGGGTAAATATGATTAATATATTTAATTTGATGAATACTTTGAAATTCATATGGCTTAGAAGAATGTTGTCTGATGAGTCTAAATGGAAAGTTTGCTATCAGATATTGATAATTTCCTTTTATTTGGATAAATTGTCTTAATTCAGTTAAGAAGGATCTCAGTCCATTTTGGATAGATGTTTTGAAGCATATCTAGAACCAACTAGATCATTAAAAATGGTCACAGGTGAACATTTTTTAGAAACACAAATATGGTTTAATCCTTATATTACAATAGATGGAAAAAGTGTGCATTACAATACATGGTTTCAGAAGGGCATTAGATTTGTGAATGATTTTATTAATGAGGATGATTCCTGGATAAGTTTTGAGAGTTTTAAATACAGATTTTCTATTAACATTATTTTCATAGATTTTCAAAGCATAATTGCAGCTATAAAGTCATATAAAAATACACGAACAATTTATTTGAAACAATTTATATTTTAAAAAAACTCATTTTTAATTTGGCAATTTAGAAGTTAACGACTTGCAGAAATTTGTCTTGCTATCATATAAAACTACAAAATGACCAAATCTTACATGGTTGCAGCCTAAAATATTACATCGCATTTTGCATACGAATGCGTTTCTCACAAAAATTAAAATTATTTTAAACGAACTTTGTTTTTTTTTTTTTGTATGTTGCATGCAGAGGTTTATATTTGTGGAGATTGTCATATAAATAAGTCTTTTCTAAATGATATTTTACGATGGATAAAAAGTAAGTGTAGTTACACACATAATTTGGAATTCATAACATAAATATTGCCTTTGGAACTAAAGATAAAACTAAGGATGGTGACGTAATGGTTTTTTGTAAGTCCTTATGCAAAACAACATATTTGCACATCTGTGTCTGTATATATATATATATATATATATATATATATATATATATATATATATATATATATATATATATATATATATAATTACACGAAAATTGATAACGGCGCAATGTTTCGAGATAAACAAGATCTTCGTCAGGGGAAGAAACAATTTACATGCACAAAACGAACACTAAACACAAAAGTCAGGAGAACTTCTTGACTACTTCATGTTTCAATGACGGGGAAATAAACAAAGGATAAGCAATAGAAGAAAAAAAGAAGATAAAATTAAAAAACGGTCTAAAACGGGTAAGCTACATATCTATCTTATGCTGCCATCAACCCAACACAGTTGTGTAAAAAAAATAAAAAGTGTTTATCGTGCGAATCACGCAAAGGACCAAAGTGTTTTGACCTAATTCCAGGCTAGGAACAAATAACTGACACCATGCGCGGCGAAAAATCAACGCCATCATCAAAATGTGCAAAAGAAATTATATCCTGGTAAAGTTCTGCATGGAGGTACTCAGGAAGTATGTCATGAGCATGGTATAGCGGGATAATGGACAAGAGTTCAAATAATAATAATAATAATAATCATAATAATAATAATAATAATAATAATAATAATAATAATACATGTAAAGAGTTACGGAATATTTACTTGGGTAAATATTATCGCAAAAATGCGTACGTCTGATAAACTGATGCCTGGTTGTAGTCTTGATAAGACTGCATTAGGAAGGTTAGACTTTTTCATTTGGGATTCATATATATATATATATATATATATATATATATATATATATATATATATATATATATATATATATATATATATATATATATACATATACGCATACGCCCCAGTTATCTTGATACTGTGGTGGTGATTTTTGTGAATGAGTATGCCTATATATGCATGCCCTGCTATTTGTTTTGTAGAAATGCCAATATTTTCCATATAGATTAGTATGTTATCTTAAAAAATTTATAAGTAAACAATATTTTATTTTCTATTCTATCCTCTCTATCTCTCTCTCATATAAAATATAAAGATGATTATAATACGGTAGTTTTCATTTATAATTATTGGGGTGTATAACAGAAAAGACCAGTGGGGGCGCAAGGGGGGTCGGGGGGGGACTTTGCCCCCGAGCGAAGGGGAGGGGCGCCGTCAGGAGCTTTTTTTGGGGGCAGTCACCCACTCCTCCAATCTAAGCCCCCGGTTTCAGGGCTTAGATGGAAGGGGGTTGGGGTTGGAGGTTAGCAACTGACAAAATAAATGTTCTCTGTGGCAAAGTAAGGGCGCCACTAAAGAACATTGCCCTATGGCGCCTGGGTAGGGGCGCCATTAAAGAACATTGCCTTCGGGCGCCTCAAACCCTCGCGCCGCCACACTCTCTCTCTCTCTCTCATCTTCTTTTCTTTCAGCTTACAGTACAATAAATTAATTGCCTAGAACTGCCTATATGTTTTATCTTATTAAAATGGTTGAAATACATTCTCAGTATCTAGCGTATTACATGTATGGGTCATTTATCTTTATGTCAAGAAAAACAAAACAACAACAGCAAAATGAAACAGGGATACTGCGCACCCTCGACAGCGCAGATCGAAATGGGAATTGATCTAACGCATGGAGCAACCCTGGAAACCTGGAGAAAGAAAACAAAATCCAACGACCCAATAGGAAAATTCTTGGCTTTTTTAGTCAATCTCCGCAAGAGAAACGCCGAGTCTTCCGATTGCCAACGACCCCTGCATGCGTCATCTCTGAAGATCGGATCCAAGTATTGAAGATGTGGTGAGCGTTTAGTTTCGTCACACTGCTTTTCAGGTCCATCACTACTGATGATGGAAACTCGCTGATTCTGTCGCATTTTTGATAACTCATCCTATGTTATATTTTACCGTTGAGGAAACGCAGATTTAGCGGATGGGTTGTCTGATAAAATAAATCAAAATGTTAAGTTGTGACATAATGGTTTCCATAAATAGAAGAGACTGGTCGAATTCCACCATAACCATTTGTAACACTCATCTATCTGCGAACAGCGTGGAACACAATCTACCGTCGCATTGTGCGCTGGCAGATCAGGGTATGCTCTCTTACCTCCAAACCATATGTAGAACAAGCAACCCATTAAGCGACAGCACGTCAGGGTCGACGTTGTTCATCGTTAGGCACGCATTAAACACGAGCGAATACGGTGAAGGAGCAAGAAAAACAAAATTAGTTATGAAACTTGTCCCACATACTTGTTCGTCATCGACCTTATATGATGTTTTTAGACATAACGAGTACATGACGACGGACACGTCTTCATTTTTATCATAAGAACCTTTAAAAATGTAGATATCTCTTTCTCCCTAGGGAGAATTTTTTTGAATTAATCTGCTTATTTCATTTGCATTGATCTGCATGCATATGTAATTTCGTTTCTTACTATGATTTCTTTGTATATTGTAGACTATTGATGATGATATCTCGTTGTTTATTATACTATCTGCCATTCAATTCAATTCATTGAAAAAAGATGTATCCTCACAGTCCGTTTTGGGCTATTGGAATGAATAAAGACTCTCTCTCTCTTAATTAATATGAAGTTAACCAGACACTTGCACGATATCCATTACATCCGTCACAATTTGCATAGGTGTTTGCTTGCCAGAGGCAATATAAGTTTTGAAATGTAATCTTCCAACTCAGTTCAGTCATAAACCTTGAAAGGCGTTTCTTTCTTATTTTGACAATAAATACTGCATATTCGACTTGTGGCCTACATAATGGAAGACATTAATGCACTTATTTCGAAACTTCCTCTCTCCTTGATGCACGAGTTGAGTTACCCGTTTACATTTGTCTGAGGGCGTCAGTTCTAGTGACAGTTCACCATTGAAATAATGTAAACCGCATCTCGCGGTTTATCGATGTCAAATAAGATAGCAGCAATTTCATTTCGCCGATCAGTCACTGCTTATATATTTTTAAAACCCAGTAATAGGCTGAAACGATCACAATAGTATGTGTAAAAAGTTGGTTCACAGTACCAAGCATTTACATATTTTTATGTCAGAAAAAAATATAACATTTTTGTGCATGTGTCTTTTCTTGCGAGTCTGATTGTCTATATATCAGTGTATCTATTATACCTATCTTTATAGTCAGATATATTGCTGTATGCACAACTATATGTCTAATATTTAGCCATACTCTTGTATCAAAATACATGAATGTCGGTAAATCAATCAAACAATATATATATATATATATATATATATATATATATATATATATATATATATGTATGTATGTATATACACAGGGCCGTCGTAAGAGGCGGGCGATACGGGCGACCGCCAATACTAGCGATGGTCCTGTGTGTGTCTTCGTTATCATGTCAGATGTCTACAAAACGTTAATATTTAATTACTGATACACACACACAAACACAGCCACACACAGACACACACACACACACACACACACACACACATATATATATATATATATATATATATATATATACATTCAAACATACGATTATAGGACCTATTTAAGCCAGATACTTCCATAATAAGTACAGCTATTTTTACCAAAATTATTGGATCATCCTGACGACCGATTATTCGGACGAGATCTACGTTACGTCTCCCGAAGGGTCCGGATAATTGAAGTATATATATATATATATATATATATATATATATATATATATATATATATATATATATATATATATATATATATATACATATATATATATATATATATATATATACATATATATATATATATATATATATATATATATATATATATATATATATATATATATGTTCGAATCTCCGCAGAGTACAAATTAAAATTCTCTAACCTGTATGATAATATTATTTATTCGTATTTAACAATTCTGTTAATGTTATCAAGCGTTCTCTGTAAGATCCAGGGATAGCACTTTCCGCTCTGTTTGGTGTAAATTTATAATTCTCTCTCTCTCTCTCTCTCTCTCTCTCTGTATATATATATATATATATATATATATATATATATATATATATATATATATATATATATCCTACTTTAATCAAATAATTTGCGTATCTGAATTTAAAATGCATATTCATGCTAATAAACTTCAGATTATTCTATCATATTGTGTAAGACCTTCTAGAAGTTACTGTGGACAGTAAAACAGCACTGAGTTTTATGTATGTCCGATATTTTTCGCTCAATGATCAATTTATGCTTATGTAACCCCCATGCATGAGACATCCTGAAAACACATCTTTTTTCCTATTTCTGGTGTGCAAAGAACCCTCTAGGAACGGCCTATCCCTTTTAATATGGAGAGGGCACAATGATATACCGGTATGTCAATGAAAAGAATGCCAGATTGCAAAGAGTTACGCTCACACATTAGACATTGCATTCCACTAGGGTCACACCTCTCGTGTTGCGTAAAGGTGCAATCCATTTGTATCAGAAATCATCATGACTCAGCTCTCTCTCTCTCTCTGAATCTATGGAGGGTGGATGTATGTATGTATGTATGTATGTATGTATGTATGTATGTATGTATGTATGTATGTATGTATGTATGTATGTATGTATGTATGTATGTATGTATGTATGTATGTATGTATGTATGTATGCATGCATGCATGCATGCATGTATGTATGTACGTATGTATGTATGTATGTATGTATGTATGTATGTATGTATGTATGTATGTATGTATGTATGTATGTATGTATGTATGTATGTATGTATGTATGTATTTATGTATGTATGTATGCATGGATGGATGAGTGGATGTGTAAGCATGCGGGCATGAGGATAGATAGGTAGGTACGTAGGTATGCATGCGTGTGCAAGCATGCCTGCATGTTGGTTGGTATGTTGGTTGGTATGTAGGTAGGTAGGTAGGCAGGTAGGTAGGAACAGACGTAACAGATGCAGGCAAAAGAATTCAGAATTTCTGAAACGGTTCTTAACCTCATCCTAATCCCGTGACATGAAGTTTACATTGAATGAAAATGACACCTAACTGCCGGAAGGATTTCATGAATATTATATGAAAATACATTTTAATTAATAAATCAGTCTATCAACAATCGTAATATAAAATCTGATCCAGTTAGTCCCATCATAATAGGAACATTTGGTAATTCTGGGTCCTATCTATTAAATTCAACTATTTGCACTAAACCCTGTTCACCCTCATTTGCATTTGGAAAACAACACGAGTAGCACAAAATTTTTAATTAAATACAAAATAAGTCGACTTCAAAATCTGAACTAATACCAGATAATACTGTTAGAATTATTCCAGTTCAAAGTTACTATGTATTCTCTACATTGTATTATACTTTGTGGGACCCGGTCTGTTATTGCTCGCATTTGTTGACCTGTATTATGTAATACTGTGCAACAGCTGATGGCCCTTGTATTGGTCACAGATAATGAGATAAGGAGATGTTAAGTAAGGTCGATTGATAGAGTAGAATTTATCATTTACCCTACAAACCCACCCTGGAACATAGCTGTGCAGAAAATAAATCACTGATATATATTTTTTTCTTTTTTTCTTGTTGTTTATTTTTACTGATTTTTGCAAGGTAAATATGATGATTGCAAAGAAAGAAAAAACTAAGTCATAAATTATACAGGTTTAAGGACTATGAGCCACCCATATCACAGTGTAATGGCGACTGTATGTTTTCTGGAAGTTGGCACCAACAAATCTTTTTACAGAGTAAAATATGTTACGTGTCACATTCAAAACCTATGGATACGTTTCAGAATCTGTTTATTGGCGAGTTATTCCTGTATAACCACGTTTTCAACGGTGATTTATAACAAAAATTAAAGCGACTGTATGGTCATTTGAGAGACACATACACTGTATTCGATTTGCGATTCACTGAGGATTAGTCATAGCAACTAGAAAGCTTCGCTTAAGAATTTGCAATTTTCGAAGGAAAAAAAAAAAAAAAAAACAACATACAGTAGAGTTACTACACTGGACATACACACTCAAGTAAGTACTGGACGTTAAAAAATTAGGCTCCTCTGTCGCTCAAATATAACAGATTATCATTCACATGTGCCATTTCGGACATATTGTGTTGAGATAGGACACCGAATATTTTTTTTTACAAATATCGACTTTTTCAGGTAGACTCACAATATGTGTTTAATGTCGGATAAAATATTTCGCTCTGAGTCGTCTGCTCAGCAATCAAGAATGTAAAAATGATAGGTATTTCATAACACACATTCCTTTGTTGGTAAGAAAGTGTTTCTCCTTTATTGAAATGCTTCCCGTCCCTTTCTTAAACTATAAATAGATATCGGCACTCAGTCGCACATTATCTATCGGATTAATTGTTTAAGCAGACCTTGAGAGGCTCCAAAAGGGATCTCTTACCAGAATGGGAATAATAACCATAAATTCGAACAGTAAAAGCAGTAAAACAGGATTCAAATCATTGAAGATATATATATATATATATATATATATATATATATATATATATATATATATATATATATATATATATATATATATATATATAGAGAGAGAGAGAGAGAGAGAGAGAGAGAGAGACAGAGAGACAGACAGACAGACAGACAGAGACAGAGACAGAGAGAGGTCGCAGCAATTTCTTAGCAAAATCTATTATTTTTACGTATGATGATACGGTGATTTAACAGGAAAACATACTTTGAGATACCATTAAATACTTTTTACAAGTCAATTTTGGCACATTATTTCATAGACCCTTATAGCCTCTCTCTCTCTCTCTCTCTCTCTCTCTCTCTCTCTCTCTCTCTCTCTCTCTCTCTCTCTCTTTGTTTCATTTGCATTTATCTCAAATTCGTCAGCTCAACAGCGTGTCCCGTAATTAAATATTGTCTAACTTGTGTGTGTGTAAATCATAGAAAATATCCTCCATATTCATAATGTTACATTTTAGATAACAGGCGTATTTTCTTTTTCTTGCAATAATTACATTTTAGATACGATAACAGGCGTATTTTCTTTTTCTTGCAATAATTACATTTTAGATACGATAACAGGCGTTATTTTCTTTTTCTTGCAATAATTACATTTTAGATACGATAACAGGCGTATTTTTCTTTTTCTTGTAATAATTACATTTTAGATACGATAACAGGCGTATTTTTCTTTTTCTTTCAATAATTACAACCATTTTCTGAACAGACTTGCATTTAATGCTTACATGTAACTCTGTATGTATAAAAAAATAATGAGGAAATAATACCATTGGTAATTAAAACTAATAATGTACTTTTACTTTTTAAATCATATGCGTGTGTTTGTGTGTGTGTGTGTGTGTTTGTGCAAGAGAGAGAAACAGAAAGGAGAGAGAGCTGTAAGTTTGCAGATATTCGCATAATGTATGGCAGATCAAGAAAAGCAAAGGAATTACAACTCAGAGAAGTGATTTTGTTTCTTTTTAATATTCTTTCCTTTTTCTGTCATTCTTGGGTTTTTTGTTGTTGTTTTTTTTACTTTAGTTATGGAAGAAAAGCTCATAACGGATATTCTTCATGTTTGAGACAACTTTTCCATAGGGGAAAAAAAAATTCATCCGAAAGTTTTACTCTCTAAGGGGAAAAAAAATCCTCTAAAATGTTTAATACAGAGAAAATGCAACACAATGTTGCTCCCTAGAGGAAAAAATTGTTCAGAGAGAAATTGCGCTGCAAAATAAAAGCATAAATGAATTTCAAAAACCGCAAGAAAGTATTTTGATATGAAACTGTAGTGACTATGGCTGGAAACAACTTATAACTAACCACTCTGTCAACTGGGTGACTTTTTCGTTAAGAAAGAAAATACTATATATGGACAAAGTTAATTCAGAGAAGAAAGTGCCCACTCCTGTGTGGGCGTTATGGATGGCGGTTTACAACCATTAGGGTCACACCTGTTCTTTATTGTCTGCATTCCATGATTAGCGCAGAGATGAATATGAATTTCTTGTACAAACGTCTGTATAACTCTTCCGCTGCTAATTACATTTTTTTAATTTAAAAAAATTTTTTTGTTGTTGCTTATAATATCTGATCTATTATGCAAGCTGTATCTTACAAAGGAATTTGGTGCATAATTAATCGTTCAAATACTAATTAATTTGATTATATCGAACTTTTTGAAAATATTTGTAAGTATTTTTCTTTAATATTTTTTATTTTCCTCTAAGTGGTGTGTATTATCCGCAGTTTATAGGCTAATGCCGATTGTGCGGAAATCTCTTAAAATTCCCCCTCTGGGCCCCTGATAGGTGCTCCCCACCTTATGAAATAACTTAAATGTGCACAGATAATAATATTTTCCGCCCGACAGTATTTTTCATGAACGAAAGTAAAACGAGTGTAATCGAACATTTGACAGCTATGGCCTCTTTTAGACGGACGGGCGTGCCTCAGCATGCAATGTTCTGTATTGGTTGACACTGTCGTTACGAAGCAATATGTAAATATGGTCACACCTCCTGTCGGAAGTGAGAAGATTGGCACGTGGATATAGATATAAATACACCTGAGAACACTGGTATAGATCAAATTTGCAACAGCAAGCCAAATAGACACTACGACTTGAGAGATCAAAGATTTATTCGAAGAGAAGAAGTTCAAGTTTTGAAACATACCAGATCTACGATTTATTAGCAAGTGAAGAGAAATAAAAAGACAAGCAAAATGTCTATCGTTTTACCAAGCATCAACATGCAAAGTGTCAGCTTCCCCACCGAGGTGACAATCGTCTCCCTCCCTTGGGCCCAGGACATATCTGTAATGGAAGGACTGTCTCTTTTATCTAGTCAGTACGAGGAGTCTCCGCGAGTCTCCATGTCCATTGATCTGTCTGTCTACCGAGAGGACGTAGGACTGCACAGCAGCAGATGAGTATAGTGGACGCAGTGACTATCTATCGGTTAGATCGAGATTGCGTCTAACTCGTGTCGATACCAGCCGTCCACTGCTGAGAATTCTGGTCGTCCACCGAGAGAAAAGAAAAGAAAAGAGAAGAAACGAATGAAAAGATTTTTCTTCTCGTTGTCGACGAGAGAATAAGGAACAGCTCAATGACAGCACTGCGACTCGCCTGTTGGGTGTTCTAATGCCGATCTTCGTGCCATAATCAACTGACATACCTCGAAAGAGTGTTACAGACTTGTAGATGGATGCTTCCGTTACCATAATAGCATAATAACAATACACCGTTTTCGTGTGACTCATACTGTGTTCATCGACTTTTTTTTTCTTCAGGAGTTTACTTGCCAGATCTGAGAACAAGCCAGCGACAATCTCATTTTTTCTTTCAAAGAATACTCTTGCGATGTGTATTTCAAAGATATCTTTTGACCACGAGAAACTTGCCGAGAGAACTTATCATTAAATGAAATTTTGACAAAGATGGAAAATACTTAACCTCAGGACTTCTTTTGGACAATTTCCTAAAGACTCGTACTGCTGAGATTGTTAATTGTTTTCAAAGTTGTATAACAAGCAGCATATTTCGATCTGTGTGACAGGACTCTTTTTATAAGCTGCTTAAAACGCAACGACATTCCTGTAGTATTCATGCTTCGTTTCCTCTCTGCAGTTTAACAGTTTTTAAATCAAGCGAAACGTACTATTCGTGGAATGCATACAAATACGTCTGGCGCTTAATTTATGATAAATATAAGCCGTTGGAATTTTAAGTAAGATTAAAAACTAATAGTTTTATAAGATTGATATTTCAACCTTTAGATAGGTATTCCTACAGTACCATATTCGTTCTAAGCGTGTAAGGCATGAATCAAAGGTCAATGTATATCTGTTTATTTATATGGATGTTTTCTTTATGCGTGGTATGAAATTTTATGTGTTTGACCAAAGTATATATTTAGATTATGTCCTCGTCAATGACAAAGATATTTTCACATTTATATTTGTAACTGCCAACTTTCAAGAGATTATATTAACATTGTTTTCAATTCTTTCATTTAAAATTAATAACATTACAATATTTCACTTATTTATTTATTTATTTATTCATGTAGTATATCCCATTGTCCATAAAGCATATTTGTATTTCATTGTTAATATTCAGTACTCAACTCAGAAACAAATTTTATATGTGTTCACTGTCTCAAACTGTTCATGGAAATATTTTTGTGGGTGTCATGTTCTTTTTGTATAAGTAGAATTATGTCGTATGAAATAAGAAAAAAGTGTTCGTGTTTATCTGTGACAAGAAAAGAACATTTGTTACCCCATTTCTAAAAACTGAGGCAATATTTCATGGATATTTCACTATTTATTCTCGAGATTACATTTATTGTGATATTTTTAACGTGATGTTCGATATTTCTATATGTTGTTTTACAAATGTTGTTATTGTCTTTTATAAAATAAATTGTTAATTAAATACAATTTTAATGTTTTAAATCACTGCTTGCTAATTACACATCATTCACACCTTCATATCATACTTAAAATTTTTTTAACATGTTTCTCTCTCTCTCTCTCTCTCTCACTCACACACACACACACACACACACACACACACACACACACATTTGTCACACCACGCACACACACATACACCTATCCTATCTCCAAACTTTTCTTTCCCCCAAAACGCACCCTAAATGTCTTTGCAACTAATCTATCTTGTTTGTCTGTCTGTCTGAATATTTCACTCGTATCTACATAAACATACTTGAATCACAGATGTTAAAACCTTCACATGAAAGTACTTCATTCCTTTATTTACTTTATTGTTTTCTTTAAACTTTTGTTTCCTTCCATACACACACATTATACATTTCTTTGCAACTATTTGATCTCTGTCTGTCCGTCTGTCTCTTTCTCTGTCTCTCCCTATCTCTCTCTCTCTCACACACGCACACACACACACAATCTCCCTCTGCATTTACTTACAATTTGCACAAATACGTACGCAGTCACACACACATTAACATACCCAAATGAAACTGGATCTGTTCATTTACCGATTTTACCAAAATTACGTTTCAAACAATTACGTTCAAATCTTAAAATAAATTTACGCCATTTTCTTTATTTCTTTCTTGTCTGTTTCGTTTCTTCTTTGTTCCTTTTCTGGTTTGTCTGTGTGTCTGTCTATCCTGGAACTTTTGTTTGCTTCAGAACACACTCAATATACATTTCTTCACAACTATTTGGATCTCTCTCTCTATCTCTCTCTCTCTCTCTCTCTCTCTCTCTCTCTCTCTCTCTCTCTCTCTCTCTCTCTCTCTCTCACACACACACACACACACACAAACACACATTCTCTCTCCCACAATTTACACAAATACATACGCATTCACACACGCATTAACATATCCAAAAGAAAGTGGATCTGTACCCATCGTACAAAAATTACGTTTCAAACAATTACGTTCAATCTTACGATAAATTTACTCCATTTTCTTTATTTCGTTCTTATTTCTTTTCCTTCCTTCCTTCCTTCCTTCCTTTCTTTCTTTCTTTCTTTCTTTCTTTCTTTCTTTCTTTGCATTTACCCGCTGTTTGTACAAATGTGTACTCATTCACATACTTATTAACATATCTAAAAGAAAATAGATACAGGCATCCACGCATGTAAACAAAATTATGTCAACAGACAGACGACCAAGCAGATAAAAAATATACATTATATTGACAGACATATACATTCATATTCATTTCTGTGGTTTACAATATGTTTACATATGGCTGGTGCGCACACGCAAATATCCTACAAATTGTATTGCATTAAATATTCATAATACCATTGATCGATAAAGTTACCCGTTTAATCCTGGCAGGTGTTTCAAGTTTATTATGAAAAGCTATACCAGATTTTCTTTCTATAATTTTTGGAGGTAATAAACTCGAGCAGTCGGTAGTTAACCTTTATTTTAGAGACAGGGTTTGATGCGATCTACTTTAAAAACTCATCACGTGTCTGCCTATTGTCAGATTTCGCTGAATCATTTCTTTGATAACAATCCAATTTAAAAAAAAATTTTTTTTTTTAAAAATACCGACATCATTTGTGACCAAATGAGTGTTGGTAAACATTTACTGCCATGAAATATTTCCTCAAGATATCACACGCTTAACATTAGGTTTTAAAAACTGTGACAACTTTAAAATTTTTCGCCGAAACTTGTGTCAGCTACGTTACAATAAATACCCGCCAGATGAAAATAATGTTATTAAATACATTAATTCCCTTTATTTGCAAACTCTTAACCTCAATGCCCCGTATGTTAAATTTTTAAACAACTTCCTCCAGATATAAGTATTATATAAGTATTAGCTTAGAGAACATGTAAACAAATCAGTCACGAGCTTGTTGTGTTAAGCAGGTAAGCTATGTTATATATCCCATACTGTTTAATCTTTTAACATCATATTGGCAAAGAATTCTCGCTATAAACCTATCAAATGAACAAGCAGCAGCCTATTTTAATACCAAGAAGAGCTTTTAGAGATCCTTGATTTAAAGGATTTAAGCTACATGACGTAAGCTTATCGTGACTACACAAATTTAAAGTGGCAGTTATTAGAGGACGCTAGAACGTCCTTTTTTATTAGACTTGTTTTGTTACATACGGAATCAGGACACAATTAATACTTCCGGTTCAGTACCTACGAATGTAGTCCGAGTCTATTTTTAGATCATTTTTTCCTCTCTCATTTTGGTGGTGATGTATGTATTAGATTTAGTCATTCTTAGTATTGATTTAAAGGAAATTAGTTATTGTTTAGAATATGAGCATTATAGTGTGGTTTGTCTGTGTGTATTTTGGCGACAGTGCACAGTGAGTAATGAGGCATTGGTGCTGATCCGGAAGTGAAATCTGTGACTCATTGCACGTTGCTTTGTTTACAGTCCAGCCATTCACAAGAATGCCGGTTAACCTTTGACAAGAACTTCAGCGTGAGTTCATCTTTGAAGATACTTTACAGCAACATATGATTTATTAGGATTTGGACACAGTGGAAAGTTCAGTACTGACAAACAAATGTAGAGACTATATAGGAAAATTAATTGTGGTCTAAGGCCTGTCAGTAAGGAAGGTTATAAAAGTTTAAATTGTTATCCTGAGTTTATTATTCAAGGTAGATGCATGAAATTTGGACATTTTGTGTATATTGACTATAAAAATAGAACTATGAAATTAAAAATTAAAAAATTGAAATATTTTTTAAAATGTAAATTAATTTTTAAAATAAAATTTAAATTTAAAAATTTTTGTAAAAAAAATGCACATGTATTGAGCCTATGGGGTTGATACTCAGTATTATCACCATGTATGTATTTCTACATCTTATAGAAGTTGCAAAGGTGGATATTTTTGAAATTCTCTCAGAGAAAATCTTGTTCAATTCTGTGCCAGCACCTAACAGTACTTGCATATTCTGGACAGGCAATGTAACATCAAATAGGTTATATGGGCTATTGTCATATAGGGACCCTGAGACTAACATTTGGAGAAAGAAACCTGTCCATAGACTGGCATTCACAATAAAGATGAGAAGTGTAAACATTCCAAAAGAGTTAGATGCATCGCATTTATGCCACAATAGTTTGTGTGTGTGAATGCGGATCACCTCAGCCTGGTACCCCATCATATCAACAACAAATAGGCAGTACTGCATAGGATATGGGAATTGTTTTGGACATGGTGAATTTCCAAACTGCATGCTACAGTTGAAATTGTGATATAGAAAAATTATAGGTATAATGATATGCCCTGCACACCCACCCACCTACATCCATATAGAAATGTACATTAGCATGATATGGCTGGCTTGCTGGTTGCATGGTTAAATGGGATTAGTTGATTGATTGATTGATTGATTGATTGATTGATTGATTGATTGATTGATTGATTGATTTATGCATTGCTGATTGTTTGTTTTGAGTAAGGAGGATGAAAGAAAGAAAGAGAGACTGGTCTTTATTTTATTTGACTATGCTGGTATATGACAGTTTTATCTTAAATAATACATACACTATTTCATTCTTTCATTCATTCGATGATCCATTCATTAATTCATTAATTCATTCAGTCAGACAGTCAGTCAGTCAGTCAGTTCATGTTATTTTAGAATATGTTTGTTTGTTTGTTTGTTTGTTTGTTTATTTCTTTATTTATGTCTTGATATTCTGAGAAAACTGTTTCGACCTCTCCATAGGTCTCATCAGGTGGTAGCAGGTAACACAACTGCACATAACATGCGTTGTGTTACCTACGGATTTCCCCACGACAGTTTTCCTTTCTGTATTATGTGTTTTTCATTGTGTCTTTTGGGCACTGTCCTTTTGTACATGGGCTAAGATCCTCTTTTCTGTCTGCAGTGTCCTTGGCTCTTGGTTAACCTGTGCGTAGGAGTGATCACCCTTGGAATGACTGTGCAGCATGACTTCCTGTTCTGGGCTAAGTTCTGTACCTTTGATGAGCCTGTATCATATATCCCTGTCTTTCCAGTACACATTTCCTGTTTTCCAGATACTTTGGATACAAATGATGGTAAGTACAGTGTTTTATCCATTTGATCCAGTGATCTCAGAGTACTTGGTGAAAGTATACCCCCAAGTGTTTTACTTTTGTTTTCAGAGATGATCCAAGTCTGTTATTGAGTCTGTGTATTGTTGAATGCACTCTTGCCTCAAAGTTTCTTGAATAGTTGACATTTTTAGGTACGGAAACACTGATTGATCTGTTCACAGCCTCACATTTCTGCGTGTTTGTATTAAGTTGCAGTCTTTGTACAACATCAAAGGAAAGTTTCATTTTCAGCACTTCCAGGAGAATATTCTTATCACTTTCTGTCATATTTAGATGAGTCACTTGATGAGGGCCCATTGTCTCCCATATCCATTTCATTTAGCTGTACAGTAGCTTGACCTACAATGTTGGAAGCCCTTTGCATAGATGTTCTACTAGGTGGTGGAATGTAAGAGGCTGCAAGTAGGTATCTAGCCCTGGTGTTGCCCATTGGTGTAACCTGTAGTCCAGCTTGAAACGTCATATTTACAGCAGCAGGATTTGGCCCAGGTTTAGCTGTTTTTATCTCGTCATACAGCTTATACTCTGGTGACTTAAAACTGCAGTTTTTACACATCATAGTATGCTTCCAAGCAAGTCCCCATTTTGTTTCATTAGCAATTTTGAAATCAGGTCTCACATCTGTTGTCTTGATTTCCATGATGATGGATGATATCATTCCAGATTTCCACATTTTTATTCATACAGATCATACATGTCCCCTCATGCTGATTCACTTCTGTCTCTTTCAGGGTCAGTCTTGCTTTGGATGATGGCCGTAGAATTCTAGCAGACCCAGGTGTGCCATTACAGTCTGGTGCCACAACTGACTGGAGACCCCCACCTGTCGGCTTCGTCACTGCCATGAGAGAGAACTTGTCTGCATCCATTCTTCTGCTCACTTGAGCAGATGCAGCACTGGAACTTGGTAAACTATCATCAGTCAGAAATCTGACCCCTTTGTTATGTGGAATATTTCCTGGTTTAAAAAAAGTTTTCTTCTTCTTGATGTACCCTTTCATGGTTTCAGTTAAAATAACTGCATGTAAAAGTACAAGAATTATCCTCTCTCCCCCTTATATAACTGGGAAAAGGTGTGCTGCCCTGATATCATAGAACTTCACGAACTCTTCAATAACATTGGAAGCCTAACATCTAAGAGCTCCTCCCCTTAAGGGGTGAAAATTATATCACTACCTTAGTTACTACCCCTAACTAGCGTATTCAGATGCCACCAGATTTCAGGTGCTACCTATTATTGACAGGCCCTGGTTTAATTACTTCACACCTGATAAGGAAAAGCATTGATGTTTGTGATAAAGGATTGGAGACATGTTGCAAAAGAACAAAATTTGTCAACTTGAGTTTTTAAATTTTCATGATAATTTAATTTAAATTCAAATTTTTAAATAAAAATATGTATCATATTTTAAAATGGACTCTACACTGAGAGTTTAGCAGCCAGGTTTAATTTCTAGTAATTTCCAGATTTGTATGAAGACTAAGAACTAACTACAGTTTATTTCAAGTGTTTATCTTAATTAATAAATTCACCATTCAACTTTAAGTTTTGTGAATTGTTCACAGTCGGCCATTTTGAAATTCATACTGTTTGTAATACAATGGTGTCAGATAAAATTGATATGCATGCATCAAATTCATTGAAACTTTGCAGCAGTATTTCAGACACATTTATTTTAGTTTTTTTCCATTCAGGTGAAAATTTCTGACCCTGATAGGAATCAGGACACAATTAATACTTCCGGTTCAGTACCTGTAGATACTATATAGGAAAATTAATTGTGGTCTAAGGCCATACGGACGTTTTTGGACTGTTTTTATTTTTCTTCCTTGCTGGACTGTCTTTCTCAAATTAATACAAGAAACGTTTAATATAATAGAGCACTAGTGTACACGGTACACACCATGTAAATAGAACAGTGTGCCCGACAATATTGGATTGTCTTTCACAGTTACAGCAAGAAAGATTTGACTGGAATATTGACTATAAGTAGGATAATGGTGTAGCCAGCACTTACGATGTAAAGAAAACAAAGCACACGACAAGAATTGTTTTGTTTTTTGTTTTTTTTAATATTTATTTTATCGATGATATCATGTCTATTTTCCGCTTCTTTTTGCATTCACAGTAAAGGTGGTGGTGGCTGGTAGTCTGAATTGTTCAAAACAGCAGGTTTAAAGCACAATGCGTGATTTTAAATAAAAATAACAATACTTTGTTCATATATTTATTTGATCTGCTCATGTCCTGTTAAAATCAGACATGGATTTTATAGTGTCCGCGCAAATGTATCAGACACCTTTATATGTTTTTTGTTGGGGGGGGGAGGGGGGGTTGACTCAAAACAGATTTATGGAAATTTTCATCATTAATGGTAGCAGCTAAATCTAGGGGCGAAAGGTGAACAAGACAGTTCTCAAACAAAATTATATGTATCCAGCGATCATAATTGCTTTGACTAAGTACGTCAAATACTCTTAGGTGTGTACCTAGTAGATACATTAGACTGATATGAATCCTATCGAGTTATCGCTAAAAATAGGTCAAAATAGGTAACAGTGACCTACTTTTCAAGGTCAAGTCAGACCACACACTTTTGTACGTACAGTCATTAAATGTGTTGGGGATGTTCACCATTAAATTCACCACATAGAGACACGTCTTCTTTACCCAAGGTCATCGTTCCACATCTACCATTCCACATCGACGTAGATGTGGAACGAAGTGGATCTACGATCCCTGGCTAGTGAAGATGAGGCAGAAGATACATGTAGGTAGATATGACATAAATTATGTCCCTTTGAAAGTTATCATTCTTAGCATTTACATGTAGGTAGATATGACATAAATTATGTCCCATCGAATGTTATCATTCTTTGCATTTACATGTAGGTAGATATGACATAAATTATGTCCCATCGAATGTTATCGTTCTTTGCATTTACATGTAACACAGTTTCCTAGACATTGTTGCATGTGTTGTCATGAAATTTATGTGTGCATTCACCTTTCATTTTTTAAGTTAGCGCTCATAAAAAGTAAAATGTAGTTGCAATGACCTACTTTTATTTCTAAACTAGCTATACAAAGTTTTTGGATTATGTGCTCTACCGAAATGTAGCATTCAACAGAATTTACTGTTGGTTCATTTTTACCGGACCTTAAAACTGGCGTCAGATTATAAACACGAGAGAAGAGCAAAATCTGTAATCTTGATTGATTTCACAATAAAACCTCTGCTTTATGCAATATTTCCCTCGCGTCCACTCTTAACACTTTTCTAAAGTACCAGTTTTATTCTTGCTTTTTCAACTTATTCCAGCAAGTAGAAAATGAGACCCTATAAAACCAGTTAGAGTGACCTGCCTTCCCATAGGTTGATTTCCTTACCCAAACCCGTGAGTACATCGTCTGCTCTACGATTTCACTTGCTGATAACAGCTTGATTTCTCTTCAATGTTTTAGTCAAAACACGTACGTTTTGATGTCAAAATACTTGTTTAAATAAACTAAATAAACTTTCTATTTTGCTGAATGAGAAGTTTGTGACTATGAATGTGCTTCATATTGTTCTTCTCATAAATGAAGACATTGAAAAACAATGTTTGGAATACGATATCAGTGCATATCATTCCAAATGGAATACATATTTAAATTTTTTATTTAAATTAAAAAACTGCATAATTTATCTATTACATAATTACTGAAGTTATAAATACATGTATCACAATTTTTATTGGTCCAATGCCAATTTTCTGCATTTGCAAATAATAACTCAAACTATCGGTAACGTAGTTTACTATCAATGTGCTGGAATTTATTTTATTCCTTTCAAGTTAGCTTGAGTTGCAAATAATATGTAAACATCAGCATCAGTAGTTTAATTGTACGTAAATAAAGCGCTTCAAATAATCGGTAGTTTGGAATCACTTTCGGTGTATCATTCATAAGCTAAGTTGTCCAGGTAACACAGCTGTCTCGATCTTGTATCGTAGATTAGATAACAAGGTTTGAGAAAATGAGCTGAATAGTTGTTGTTGTCTCATAATTGGAAAGTCCAGAGCTGAAAAACAAATACCGTGCAGAAGGCGCCGGCGCAAGGGTATTTGGCGCCCTAGACGAACCTTCAGTCTTGCGCCCTCCCCCTCCCCCAATTAACTTTCGAAAATAAATATTGTGCATTAATATGAATACAAATTCTGCATCTGTTTTTCTCTTTCTATTTTTAGATGCTTATTATCTTCTATTTTACGCTATTTCTCTTTCTTTTTTATTCAATTTTGCCGCCCTCGGCGACCGCCTAGTCTGCTTAGTGGTTAAACCGGTCCGGAGTACAAACAGTTAAAAAATGGAAAAAGAAAGAGAAAAATATCCGCAGAAGGAGAGAGAAAGGGTACATCGATATCATGTACCAGTTTCTGAGAATTCACGACAAAATGCTAAAAAGCGGAGAGAAAATTTCAGAAAAAGGATGGAAAATCACAAAAAGGTCCGAAACAAGCGTCCCAGGCCCAGGTCCAGGCCCAGGCACTCAAAAATTAACTCCCGTGCAAGCCAATGTGAGATGGCCATAAATGTTAAATTACAGACCACTGACACAGAAATATCCTCCTCCTCAGGCCCTCCACTTGATTGTCAAATTTACCGCATTATATCCAGGGAAAAGGTGTAGAAAAACAATAAGACGTACATTGGCAAAATAAGGGCGATATATAAAGGTGCAACAACTAAAAAATGAAAAATTTTTTTACAAAATTTTCAAGAGAATCTCCAAAGTTATATAAATGCATGGTTTTGAAAATTAACAGCAAAATACTTAACTCTGAAGTTAAATACTACAAAGAATAGGGCGATCTGTCCAAGAATCGTAAGATATGTTGACAACAAGGCAACGTATGGCAGAATAATAGCGTATGGAGGGCATAAGTCCAAGAAAAATACCAATATTTATTCGAGGAAAGTTCCTTTGGGCTAATATCCTTAATGATGAAATCAAAATAGCCAGAAAATGGAATGGTCACAAAGGAAAACAAATTGTATATCAGGTTATATGCGGGAAAATTCTCCGAAAATAGCGACTCAGGAAGACATTGGAAAGTTTGACCGGTTTCGGCATAAAATTATTGAATAGTGCGAGAAGAGAATGCTGCAATATTCCAATATTAGTCACACTACAGAAAGCGCGAGGAAAACTGCAAGAGCGAGTCAAAGTAAATGATGTATTTGTTTGGATAATCTACGTTACCATACTGTGTAAGCTACGTCACAACAGTAATGATGCCTTTTTTTTTAGATAATCTACGTTACCATGCTTTGTATGCTACAAGAGTAAATGATGTATTTGTTTAGGTAATCTACGTTAGCATACTTTTTAAGCTACGTTACAACAATAAATGATGTATTTCTTTAGATATTCTACGTTAAGATACTTTTGTAAGTTACGTTACAATTCTTTGAAAGAGTTTTGTTTGTTAAGTTTAGGATCCTATAACTTAATTTCATTGTAAAACGTCATGAGGTATGACACAATTTTGAATAGTAAGAATAACACCTTTAATAATACTTGTGGATACTTTTATGGAAAAAATGTATTCCCGTTTTTCAATTAAAAAAAAATACTGCTGCTAGTACAAAGTATATTTCAAATATAGTGATAGATGTTAAAAAACCTGTATAAACTGTAAAGTTATGAACGGTTTTAACCCATTTCATCCTTTCTAAATTTGAAAGCTGATGCGGTAAATGAAACTATTATGATAACGTAGATTACAAGAGCATTCGTGGTACCTTTGATTCTGTGTTTCATGACTTATTTACCAGTTTAGTCTGAATGCTGAAATGTCAGCGTTATTTTATGTTGGTGTTTATTGTTCAATAAATTAATTCATTTCGCAGTAGTATGAAATTTACTATGGTGATTTTTGTACACATTTCGTCAGAAACAGTGATAAGTTATAATTAAGGCAATATAAACATCATGACAACATAAAGACGCGAATGTTTACATTTTCTCTTTCAAGTTTTCGAGCTTATCTGGAAATGATTTATGTTCGTGCGGGATACGCCGAACACTTCCTAGGCACTCTTAATGTTCATTTGAAGTCACAGTGGCAAAGAAAAACAAACAGTAGTTTTTTTCAAAATATGCAGTGAGAGTCTACAGCGTAATTACCCTTAAAATTCCTTCTGCAAAGTAAATATTTTTACTATGTAAACATTGTATCTAAGCTGCTTGGATTGTTGTTTTCACCGATTCAACAGATTACAATTTATTTCTCTAAGTTTGAATGGAGGACACACTTTTACAAGTTCTCTTAAACTCTGGCAAGCAGACATGGTAAATATAAACGGTCTTTTGACAGGGAAGAGAACAAGAGTCCATAAAAAGCATCGAATGCAGATGGGGAGAAGGTACAGCGAACGGCAATTTACTGCGAACAAGCAAGGTATTATTTAATCAAAGTATCGAGAACTGAATGTTGACCAAGATCCATTCGCTCAGTTGAGCCCAATATTACTATAATCGATTGGCGGTCATTAACAAGACTCGCTCAGCTTTTGTTTCTGATGCTGAATGATTAAATTGAGATGGGTAAGATTTTGTTTTTACTACTCTTTTTCCACTCTTTTAATCACTCTTGTCAAACTGCTTTGAATAAACTAATAGATTAATGGATAAGCTCTATAGATAATGGCGTTATAATTGGAGTAGTATATATGGATTTTAAAAAAGCTTTTCATCTTGTGGACCGCACGATTTAACTTTAAAAAATCTATCTTTGTACAATTGCTCCCATTCGACTTTCTCTTGGTTTACAGCATATCTCGATAATTGTAAGCTACTTGTTTCAGTGAATAATTGTCATTCTAACTTCGAGAGAATTACTCACGGGCGTCCACAGGTGTTTAATTTAGGTCCCATTCTATTTCTAATTTTGTTTATACAGCCCATACAATTTCATAAAACCCCAAATTATAAATTGTTAGCATGTTCCTATGAAAACAATTAATGTGTGGAATTCAGTGCGCTAATTTATGTGCCATGAATAGGTCAAAGTATATGTTTACATCGAAAATGTTACACCTTTTTCTTCTTCTCATATATATTTTCTGTTTCTTGTCTCGAACAACCAATTTACATTAATACGTTCATTGCGAATGTGTTCCACAATCTCTAGTAGTCTCTTTTAACCAGACTCTCGCCTGACTCAGTGAGATTTTAGCCAAACGAGGCGGAGATCTCAAGGAGCCACGCGAGAGTCTGGTTGAACGAGACTACATCTCGAGCTAATACTGGCACTGACACCGTAGGCTACATGGAATGACAGACAGTGGCGTAGCAAGAAATTTTGCCTCCCCTCCCCCCCCCCACCCCCGCAAAACTTAATTCTGGAGACCCCTCCCAATAAATAAAGTTATTTAATAGGAACTTTGGGTCCCCACTGGGCATGCCCCCTACCCCACAGTTGCAGAGGTTGGTTGGGCGGATGACACGCTACTGATGACAGCCCGCTGTATTCACCACCATTAGTAAATTACCATCACGAAATAAAGTTAATAACAGCCGACATTTTAGGAGGACATATACTTAACAGTTTTGGCTTATTAAACCTGTTTAATTCATCGTGACAAATCTGTACCTTTAACAATAACATGCTACTACATATTCTTTTGGGCAAGAGAGTTGAAACCTTTGATTCTATGGATGATCAAACATGGCAGGTATTCATGCGTTTGGTGGCAGAAGGATTAGACTCAATGTACAGAAGAACAAATGAACTTGAACACAATTTCTGATAGTATGCTTGTTCGGTATATTAGGGCAATGGACCCATTTCATTTCTGACTACCATATAAATAATTCACAACTGTTAGACTCATAGTGTTCAGCTGGCGATTCAATGTGTTAATTCATTTAAACCGCTCCAGCCAATTGTAAATAATTTCATTATTTCAAGTTGTCTACATGTTCGTTAGCATGTTATTTTTTGTTCTTTGTTCTCTTTTCTTTTCTAGGATATTTTCGACCTACCCATATATGTGCATACTTTCGTGCATACATACATACATGCTTACATACATACATACATACATACATACATACATACGTACATACGTACATACGTACGTACGTACGTACATGCATGCATACATACATACATACATACATACATACATACATACATACATACATACATACATACATACATACATACATTCATACATACATACATACATACATACAGACAGACAGACAGACAGACAGACAGACATTGTACACCTGAACATCTGTCCTTCTCTCCTATTACATGTATAATAATAGCTTTATGTTTCATATACTCTTCAAGTTTGTAATAATTTTATTTCAAATCAACTATGCGGTATATTACAAATATTGCCTATATATTGTACCTTACACGCATGTATAAAATATATAATGCTCTTAAAAAAGCACGGTCAAGATTATATATCTCATATTTATTGGAGATTTCCTTTGCTGTCCCTGATGGCTATAATATTAAAAGCATTGAGACAGAAGATAATGGAAAGGACTATCGACAATCATTGAACTTTTGTAAATATATTACTTGTTTAGTGTGTTGCATATCCAATAATATCAATGTATGTTCCTATTATTATTGTGTAATAATGAAAATAACTGAATGTAATCTCTTTGGAAGAGGAAATAAAGAAAGTCATACATACATACATACATACATACATACATACATACATACATACATACATACATACATACATACATACATACATACATACATACGTACATACATACATACATACATACATACATACATACATACATACATACATACATACATACATACATACATACATACATACATACATACATGCATGCATACATACATATATACATACATACACATGCATACACACATACATACATACATACATACATACATACATACATACACATGCATACACACATACATACATACATACATACATACATACATACATACATACATACATACATACATACATAGATACATACATAGATACATACATAGATACATACATACATACATACATACATACATACATACATACATACATACATACATACATACATACATACATAGATTCATACATACATACATACATACATACATACATACATACATACATACATGCATACATACATACATACATACATACATACATACATACATACAAGCATAGATACATACATACATACATACATACATACATACATACATACATACATACATACATACATACATACATACATACATACATACATACATACATACATACATACATACATATGTATCTGCTTTCCACTTTGTTACCCTCTGTATTGTCTACAATATCAGTGCAGAAAGAAACTAAGTCTTCCCTTTTTCCTTCGAAAAATGCAAATAAATTGTTATACTTCAACAACAACAACAACAACAACAACAACAAAATGAACACAAGTCGATCCTTTATGGGATGTCCTTTAGAAATGTCCATCTGGGACTAACTCTAATTCCTCCTATACCACTGGACGGGAAGTTACCAAAGTTGGTCAATATATTGCCCATATGGTATCCATGTGCTTGAAATGTATTCTTCTTCGACCCACCCAACCCCCATTCCGCGGTGGCCCCGGAGTGGGGTTAACAGGTCTTTTCCACAAAAATCACAATTACAACGACATTTTTGATATTTGTTTTCACCAAACTTTCAACATAGCTGGAGGACACATACAATATGTAACGGATTTTGAGTTATGACCCTAAGTCAGACTCCAGAAGTGGTGGGTGTATTAGAGTCGGAGGGGATATGTACTATAATGTGTGTGGATTTGCCATGCCTAGCAATACATTTGCTGTGGTTTGATTTAATTTCTTCATTAACGCAAGCACATGCATTCACGATTTAGGACGGAGATTACGATCTCTTCTGCAGAATACATTTATTACAAGTAGCAATTATGTCGGAAGAAACATGGAGAAGGCATAGCTATTTATTATTGAGTCAACGATTGGTTTAATTGCAATGGCTTTATTTACTTGGAAAGAACGTTATGATGAAACTGTAGGAACTCAATTAACTTTATTCACAGGAAATATAAAGAAATGTTTCTGTCAGTAGACTTGTTTTCAAATTAAATTAGGTTTCCTGTAGGCCGTAGTGTCATAATCAACGCTCGATGAAAAAAGTAATATTATCATTGGATCTTGTAATGGAAGTGTAAGTAATAATTGTAGCGATAGCAGCGACAATAACAGTAGCAACAATAATAATACAACCAGCATCAATAATAGCATTTGCAACAATAACAGCAGTAGCCACAACAATAACAGTAGCCATAATAATAGCAGCAGCAACAGCAGCAACAATAGCAACAGTAACAACAATAGCAGTACCCACAATAATAGCAGTAGCAGCAATAATAATAGAAGCAACAAAATCTGCAGTAGCAGTAATAATTGTCAATAGAATAATAGCATCAGCCACAATAATACCATTAACTATTTACAGTAATAGCATTAGCCACAATAATAGCATTGTCACAATAATAACAGTAGCCACAACAATAGCAGTAGCCAGAATAATAGCAGTAGCCATAAAATAGCAATAGCTACAATAATAACAGTAGCCACAACAATAGCAGTAGCCACAATAATAACAGTAGCCACAACAATAGCATTAGCCATAACAATAGCAGTAGCCACAATAATTGCAGTAGCTACAATAATAGCATTAGCTACAATAGTAGCAGTAGGAAAATTCTTAACCAAACCTGGCAATAGTAGTAATGGTAGTTGTGATTGTAATGATTTTCCTTTTTCTTTGGCAACAGCAGTATTATAAGTTTTATTAGTGATTGTATTTAATAATATAAATTGCTGTATAGTCTCTTTCAATTTTTATTTACCTTTTACGGTCTGACATACTACGATGGAAATAATCCTGTCTTCCTTAAATTCTTCCAATGAGTGATTAACTAACTAAACAGTCAACATTAATTTTTATCCTGTATCACGAAGTTTTACAAAATCTGCTTCTTTGCTATCATTGTATAAAAACACTATTCATGATAACATGTAGTGTACCTTCAATATTTCTTTATTGTATGTTTACGTTAAGCGGCAAAAGTAGCCGGTACCCTTTATTTCTGTTACTTTTTGACAATAGTTGTTTGCTATTCTTTACAAACATACAGTAATGACTTTAATATGAAAACTTTGAAATCTTGGTTGTATGAAATGTCAGAGGCTAATTTAAACAAATATGACCTTGTAAATCAATTTAAATGTGATCTTGATTAAGGTGTATTTGATATGATAGCATATAGGACCTCAAGAAAATATTCTGGAAAAGACATAGAGAAGAAAGCGATATTAAATAAAGTGTGATTGTTACTTAATATTTCAAAAAGTTATTAATTTGGACGAGTTAATTAGACAAAAAAAAAATAGAAGTGCTTAATTAACGTTTTTTCCAGATGAAATACGAAGGAACATTTAGTTCTTATCACTAATTATAAACATACACTTCGTACTAGCTTTAAAATAAAATGTAGTCTTCTATTGGCGCTTTGTGGAATTACTAAGAATAAACAAAAGTAATATTAGCATTCTAAATAGTAAGGGTAAAAGAAAAAAGCAATAATAATGGCAATACGAAGAGCAACAACAACGGAAGTAGTAGCCATTGTAGTAGTTGTGGTGGTTGTAGTTGTAATATTTTAATACCTTAGTTCAATGGTAACAGCAGCAGTAGAAGAACTATCAATGGTGATGGTATTAGTCATAAAAAGCATGTGTATACTCTAGTGCCATTTTACCAATCTTTGTATAATCTGTCATACCACATAAGAAATAACAATTTCTTCCGTATTCTCTTCAGATGAATGACTATACCCACTAAGTAATTAAGTAATGATGTTATCTTCTGTTAAGAATTTTCGGCAATCTTTATCATCTATAAAGAATTTTGGAACAATCGTTATCTTCTATCAAGAATTTTGGCACAATCTACTCCGTTGCTATTAATGTACATACATTATTCATGATAAGGTGCAGTGTATCAACATATTTGGTTTATTTGATGTGTATTGCTCGAGGGTTTTGTAAAAAATAAGAAAAAAAGATATATATAAATAATTATCCGTGTTGACCAAAGTCAGTTGGTAATAATTTATCGATGCAATTATGTTAGGCATCAAAGCAGCCGGTGCCCTTTACTTACGTTAAATTGACACAATTTGTTTCTTGTACTTTGCAAAAATACGGTAATTACACTAATATCAACAATTTGAAATCGTGGCACTTGAAATTTCAGTGATTAATTAAAACAAATATCGTTGTCAAAAGCATATAAATTATGATCTTGTGTGTGCGAGTGGGGGTGGGGTGGATTAAGACGTCTTCAATAAAATACCATTACAGAACTCAGGCAATATTAAGGTATTCCGGAACAGACATAGGAAAGAAAGCAATATATAATATTAGGACAGTTGTTATTTAGTAGTAATGAAAAGTTATAAAGTCATTTACTAGGATGAGGGGTTCAGAAACAATTAAAAGTGCTTAATTTACGATTTGGTGTGGGGAAAAATTAAAGACACATTTAGTTCTTGGTGCTCTACAAAACATCAAATTCTATCTTTAACTTTAAATTTAGGGTTCTGTAGACGTTGTGTATCATTACTAAAGTTTGGTGGAAACAAAAGTAACATCAGTATTACAGCTAGTAAAGGTTGTAGTAAAGGATTAATAGGAGCTATACGCAAAAGTAACAACAGAGGTAATACCAATTGTAGCAATGGTGATTGTGGTTGTTGTTGTTATTGTTGTTGTAATGATTCATTATTTTTTGGTTTCAATGGCAACAACAGTGGCAGAAGAACTATCAATACTGATGATATAATAATAATAATAATAATAATAATAATAATAATAATAATAATAATAATAATGATAAACATAATAATAATAATAACAACAACAACAGTAACAATAAAAATAATAATAATAATAATAATTATTATTATTATTATTATTATCATTATTATTAATTATTATTATTATTATGTATCTACTTATTTATTTATTGAAGGTAACTCAATAAGTGAACACACTAATCTCCCTTGTTGCCTTCTTTTACAACTTAATCACTGAAGAAAAGAAAAAAAAAAGAAGAAAAACTGCAAGAAACAAAAACAAGCAAGGAAAAATAATTATTTTTAACTATTGATATATATATCTGTATCCAGGACCGGTTTAACCTCTATGCAAACTAGGCGGTCCCCCAGGGCGGCAAAATTTGGGGTGGGGGGGAGGCAAAAACTGAATGATTAAAAAAGAAAGAGAAATAACGTAAAATAGAAGATAATAAGCGTCCAAAAATAGAAAGAGAAAAGCAGAAAGAAATAATAAATGTACAATATTCATTTTCGAAAGTTAAATGTGGGTGAAGGGGAATGGTGGCGCAAGGCTGAAGGTTCGACTAGAGCGCAAAATACCCTTGCGGCGGCCTTGTCTGTATCACATACACATAAACACAATATTCTTAAACACGTGCATTCACATACTGACAAATCTATTTACAATGATGCACACGTGCAAGTGTAACACTGTCTAACGTCCTATGAACACGGCTTTAACAAAACTTGCCTTTTCAGTCTGACAAATCTTTAACTTTTTTAAAAAAAATCGAGAAATAAAACTTGTAACGAACAAAAATAAACAACTGGTCTCCAAGAGAACTGGCACCTGAGTAAATGTAACCAAGAATCATTTGGTACCAGTTTAGTAAGACGCTTTCGATACTGATGTTTTGAAAAAGTAAAATGTATTACTATGTTTGTGATATCATTCAAAGTTTCCGCACAAGAGTATTTGAAGAAATGTTTGTACTTTTCTGTATTTTCCCAAGGTAGTACAAGATTATTTTGAGAAACTGATCTAATTTTATATTTTCAAAGAGATGAGTATGGAATAAGTAATTTACTTAATTTGGTTGTTAGATTATTGTGTGTCTTATAAACTAATGTGTCACTATGATATCTATGTCTGTAGTCAAACAGCAGCCACTGTAATTCTTTATTAAGGTCTCTACGTGTAATTCTTTATTAAGGTCTCTACATGTAATTCTTTATTAAGATCTCTACATGTAATTCTTTATTAAGGTTTCTGCGTGTAATTCTTTATTAAGGTCTCATCATGTACTTCTTTATTAAGGTCTCTACATGTATTTCTTTATTAAGGTCTCTATATGTAATTCTTTATTAAGGTCTCATCATGTACTTCTTTATTAAGGTTTCTACATGTAATTCTTTATTAAGGTCTCTATATGTAATTCTTTATTAAGGTCTCTATATGTAATTCTTTATTAAGGTCTCTACATGTAATTCTTTATTATGGTCTCTACATGTAATTCTTTATTAAGGTCTCTATATGTAATTCTTTATTAATGTCTCTACATGTAATTCTTTATTAAGGTCTCTATATGTAATTCTTTATTAAGGTCTCTACATGTATTTCTTTATTAAGGTCTCTATATGTAATTCTTTATTAAGGTCTCATCATGTACTTCTTTATTAAGGTTTCTACATGTAATTCTTTATTAAGGTCTCTACATGTATTTCTTTATTATGGTATCTACATGTAATTCTTTATTAAGGTCTCTACATGTAATTCTTTATTAAGGTCTCTACATGTACTTCTTTATTAAGATCTCTACATGTAATTCTTTATTAAGGTCTCTACATGTAATTCTTTATTAAGGTCTCTACATGTACTTCTTTATTAAGGTCTCTATATGTAATTCTTTATTAAGGTCTCATCATGTACTACTTTATTAAGGTCTCTACATGTACTTCTTTATTAAGATCTCTACATGTAGTTCTGTATTAAGGTCTCTACATGTAATTCTTTATTAAGGTCTCTACATGTAATTCTTTATTAAGGTCTCTACATGTAATTCTTTATTAAGGTCTCTATATGTAATTCTTTATTATGGTCTCTACATTTAATTCTTTATTAAGGACTCTATATGTAATTCTTTATTATGGCCTCTACATGTAATTCCTTATTAAGGTCTCTACATGTAATTCTTTATTAAGGTCTCTACATGTTATTCTTTATTAAGGTCTCATCATGTAATTCTTTATCAAGGTCTCTATATGTAATTCTTTATTATGGTCTCTACATGTAATTCTTTATTAAGGTCTCTATATGTAATTCTTTATTAAGGTCTCATAATGTAATTCTTTATTAAGGTCTCTACATGTACTTCTTTATTAAGATCTCTACATGTAATTCTTTATTAAGGTCTCTATATGTAATTCTTTAGTAAGGTCTCTACATGTAATTTTTTATTAAGGTCTCTACATGTAATTCTTTATTAAGGTCTCTATATGTAATTCTTTATTAAGGTCTCTACATGTAATTCTTTATTAAGGTCTCTACATGTAATTCTTTAAAAAGGTCTCTACATGTAATTCTTTATTAAGGTCTCTACATGTAATTCTTTATTAAGGTCTCCACATGTAATTCTTTATTAAGGTCTCTATATGTAATTCTTTATTAAGGTCCTTACATGTAATTCTTTATTAAGGTCTCTACATGTAATTCTTTATTAAGGTCTCTATATGTAATTCTTTATTAAGGTCTCTAAATGTAATTCTTTATTAAGGTCTCTACATGTAATTCTTTATTAAGGTCTCTATATGTAATTCTTTATTAAGGTCTCTATACGTAATTCTTTATTAAGGTCTCTACATGTAATTCTTTATTAAGGTCTCTATATGTAATTCTTTATTAAGGTCTCTATATGTAATTCTTTATTAAGGTCTCTACATGTAATTCTTTATTAAGGTCCCTATATGTAATTCTTTATTAAGGTCTCTATATGTAATTCTTTATTAAGGTCTCTATATGTAATTCTTTATTAAGGTCTCTACATGTAATTCTTTATTATGGTCTCTACATGTAATTCTTTATTAAGGTCTCTACATGTAATTTTTTATTAAGGTCTCTACATGTAATTCTTTATTAAGGTCTCTATATGTAATTCTTTATTAAGGTCTCTACATGTAATTCTTTATTAAGGTCTCTACATGTAATTCTTTAAAAAGGTCTCTACATGTAATTCTTTATTAAGGTCGCTACATGTAATTCTTTATTAAGGTCTCCACATGTAATTCTTTATTAAGGTCTCTATATGTAATTCTTTGTTAAGGTCCTTACATGTAATTCTTTATTAAGGTCTCTACATGTAATTCTTTATTAAGGTCTCTATATGTAATTCTTTATTAAGGTCTCTATATGTAATTCTTTATTAAGGTCTCTATATGTAATTCTTTATTAAGGTCTCTACATGTAATTCTTTATTATGGTCTCTACATGTAATTCTTTATTAAGGTCTCTATATGTAATTCTTTATTAAGGTCTCTACATGTAATTCTTTATTAAGGTCTCTACATGTAATTCTTTATTAAGGTCACTATATGTAATTCTTTATTAAGGCCTCTATATGTAAGTCTTTATTTAGGTCTCTATATGTAATTCTTTATTAAGGTCTCTACATGTAATTCTTTATTAAGGTCTCTACAGGTATTTCTTTATTATTGTATCTACATGTAATTCTTTATTAAGGTCTCTACATGTAATTCTTTATTAAGATCTCTACATGTAATTCTTTATTAAGGTCTCTACATGTAATTCTTTATTAAGGTCTCTACATGTTATTGTTTACTAAGGTCTCATCATGTAATTCTTTATCAAGGTCTCTACATGTAATTCTTTATTAAGGTCTCTACATGTAATTCTTTATCAAGGTCTCTACATGTAATTCTTTATTAAGGTTTCTACATGTAATTCTTTATTAAGGTCTCTACATGTAATTCTTTATTAAGGTCTCTACATGTAATTCTTTATTATGGTTTCTACATTCAATTCTTTATTAAGGTGTCTACATGTAATTCTTTATTAAAGTCTCTACATGTAATTCTTTATTAAGGTCTCTACATGTAATTCTTTATTAAGCTCTCTACATGTACTTCTTTATTAAGGTCTCTACATGTAATTCTTTATTAAGGTCTCTACATGTAATTCTTTATTAAGGTCTCTTCATGTAATTCTTTATTAAGGTCTCTACCTATAATTCTTTATTATGGTCTCTACATGTAATTCTTTATCAAGGTCTCTACATGTAATTCTTTATTAAGGTCTCTACATGTAATTCCTTATTAAGGTCTCTACATGTAATTCTTTATCAAGGTCTCTACATGTAAGTCTTTATTAAGGTGTCTACATGTAATTTTTTATTAAGTTGTCTACATGTAATTCTTTATTAAGGTCTCTACATGTAATTCTTTATTAAGGTGTCTACATGTAATTCTTTATTAAGGTGTCTACATGTAATTCTGTATTAAGGTGTCTACATGTAATTTTTTATTAAGTTGTCTACATGTAATTCTTTATTAAGGTGTCTACATGTAATTCTTTATTAAGGTGTCTACATGTAATTCTTTATTAAGGTGTCTACATGTAATTCTATACTAAGGTGTCTACACGTAATTTTTTATTAAGTTGTCTACATGTAATTCTTTATTAAGGTGTCTACATGTAATTCTTTATTATGGTGTCTATGTAATTCTTTATTAAGGTGTCTACATTTAATTCTTTATTAAGGTGTCTACATGTAATTCTTTATTAAGGTGTCTACATGTAATTCTTTATTAAGGTCTCTACATGTAATTCTTTATTAAGGTCTCTACATGTAATTCTTTATTAAGGTCTCTACATGTAATTCTTTATTAAGGTCTCATCATGTAATTCTTTATTAAGGTCTCTATATGTAATTCTTTATTATGGTCTCTACATGTAATTCCTTATTAAGGTCTCTACATGTAATTCTTTATTAAGATCTCTACATGTAATTCTTTATTAAGGTTTCTATATGTAATTCTCTATCAAGGTCTCTACATGTAATTCTTTATCAAGGTCTCTACATGTAATTCTTTATTAAGGTCTCTATATGCAATTGTTTATTATGGTCTCTACATGTAATTCTTTATCAAGGTCTCTATATGTAATTCTTTATTATGGTCTCTACATGTAATTCTTTATTAAGGTCTCTACGTGTAATTCTTTATTAAGATCTCTACATGTAATTCTTTATTAAGGTCTCTATATGTAATTCTTTATTAAGGTCTCTACATGTAATTCTTTATTAAGATCTCTACATGTAATTCTTTATTAAGGTCTCTATATGTAATTCTTTATCAAGGTCTCTACATGTAATTCTTTATTAAGGTCTCTATATGTAATTCTTTATTAAGGTCTCTATATGTAATTCTTTATTATGGTCTCTACATGTAATTCTTTATTAAGGTCTCTACATGTAATTCTTTATTAAGGTCTCTATATGTAATTCTTTATTAAGGTCTCTACATGTAATTCTTTATTAAGGTCTCTATATGTAATTCTTTATTAAGGTGTCTACATGTAATTCTTTATTATGGTCTCTACATATAATTCTTTATTATGGTCTCTATATGTAATTCTTTATTATGGTCTCTACATGTAATTCTTTATTAAGGTCTCTACGTGTAATTCTTTATTAAGATCTCTACATGTAATTCTTTATTAAGGTCTCTATATGTAATTCTTTATTAAGGTCTCTACATGTAATTCTTTATTAAGTTGTCTACATGTAATTCTTTATTAAGTTGTCTACATGTAATTCTTTATTAAGGTGTCTACATGTAATTTTTTATTGAGGTGTCTACATGTAATTTTGTATTAAGGTGTCTACATGTAATTCTTTATTAAGGTGTCTACATGTAATTCTTTATTAAGTTGTCTACATGTAATTCTTTATTAAGGTGTCTACATGTAATTTTTTATTAAGGTGTCTACATATAATTCTTTATTAAGGTGTCTACATGTAATTTTTTATTAAGGTGTCTACATGTAATTCTGTATTGGGGTGTCTACATGTAATTCTTTATTAAGGTGTCTACATGTAATTCTTTATCAAGGTCTCTACATGTAAATTTTTATTAAGGTGTCTACATGTAATTCTTTATTAAGGTGTCTACATGTAATTCTTAATTAAGGTGTCTACATGTAATTCTTTATTAAGTTGTCTACATGTGATTCTTTATTAAGGTCTCTACATGTAATTTTTTATTAAGGTGTCTACATGTAATTCTTTATTACGGTGTCTACATGTAATTCTTTATTAAGTTGTCTACATGTAATTCTTTATCAACTTCTCTACATGTAATTTTTTATTAAGGTGTCTACATGTAATTCTTTATTAAGGTGTCTACATATAATTCTTTATTAAGGTGTCTACATGTAATTCTTTATTAAGTTGTCTACATGTAATTCTTTATTAAGGTGTCTACATGTAATTCTTTATTAAGGTGTCTACATGTAATTCTTTATTAAGTTGTCTACATGTAATTCTTTATCAAGGTCTCTACATGTAATTTTTTATTAAGGTGTCTACATGTAATTCGTTATTAAGGTGTCTACATGTAATTCTTTATTAAGGTGTCTACATGTAATTCGTTATTAAGGTGTCTACATGTAATTCGTTATTAAGGTGTCTACATGTAATTCGTTATTAAGGTGTCTACATGTAATTCTTTATTAAGGTGTCTACATGTAATTCTTTATTAAGGTGTCTACATGTAATTCTTTATTAAGGTGTCTAGATTGTATTTTATTTTTATGCTTTATTGCTGTTTTGATATACATTGAATACATTTGATATACATTTGATATACATTTGATATACATTTGATATACATTGAATAATATGTATTACTGAAACAAAAATAAAGATGTCTCACTTAAATGGTAAAAGTTATATATGCCATTATTTGCAGTAAATTTGTCCAGTGTCCACGTTTGATAAACGCATAAAATAGGCATTTGACATTTATTATAATACATCACAAGGCATGATTTTTAGTACTGATATAAAGTTATTAATGTTCGGTACTCCTTCGCTGTTTGCTAATAAATATTAAAACATTTGCATACCTTAGAATGACGAAGATAGTCACGTGATGGGTTTTCCCAAAAGTTGAAGTGGAAAGTAATGTCCAGTACGTTCACAATGTGACAGGTCATGAACCAATCCCATCGTTGTTCAGAGAGACGGAAGAGTTGTTAACATCAGCTTGACCCGGAACTACATCCGTACGATTTATCATCTTAATCATACAACTATTTAAACATTATTATATGAATACCCAAAATAGCAATGGGTAGCATAAATATGATGGCAAAATTTTGTGTCCAATAAATAAATATCCCCATTTCTATTATATCGACTATTGTGATGCTTTAACACAGTTCTATCGTATCGTCGGTGCTTTTAGTTCACAAATAAAAATTTTTGTTTTTATCATGTGAAAGGGTCGTTCAAATTGGGCATTGACCCCTAGAATAAAGTCTAGGGCTTGGCAACATTGTTGTTTTCATTTAATTATTCTGTGCTCTGTGATTCCTGTTGACCAACAAATGTGCGAATAGGTGAAGATTCATAACTTTTGTTCAATGGGATAAATATATGCATATGACAACACTTTTCATATTTTTGCTAGAAAATTATGAAAACCATGTCAAATATAACTTTAAAAGTCCAATAGCAATTAATATAGAGTCAATCTTATAGTATATATTTAAGTAATGTGTTTTCCTTTGGTATGCCTTTATATACATTATTCATGATAACAAGCAATATACATGTATGTACCTACAAAGTTTCTTAAATTGATGTGTAATACCCATCGGTTTTGTAAACAAAAAGCAAACTCTGTATTGACCGAAGATAGAGGGTAGTAATTTGGCCGAGCCTTTTGCTGAAGGGCAAGTAGACGTGACCATAACTTATGTAGCAAAACAGGTTGTCTGTGCTTCTACAATACACAGTCATTACTCAGTGATTAAACATTTAAATATGGAGCATAAAATGTCTCGAAAGAATAACATTCTTGACAAGAGGGTTTTCTTTAACTACATAGGAAATAAAGAGATATTCAATATTTATTCATTTTTACGTCATACAGTAGGCGAGAAAACACAGATGGAATTGAAAGTAATAAATTTACGTTTGTACCAAGGACTGTGTCCCATGTTATTACGAAGGAATTGTTCAGAAAATAAAAGTACCAAGGACTGTGTCCCATGTTATTACGAAGGAATTATTCAGAAAATAAAAAACATACAATTTTATTGTAGGCGGCTTGTACGTTTACAGATCCTTGACAGAAAAAGACATAATTAGCGTTCTAGCTAGTAGTACTTACTAGTAGAAGCACCAGTAGTAGATACAAAATTAGCAGCAGCAGTAGTAGTAATAGTGGTAGTAGTAGTAGTAGTAGCAGCAGTAGTAGTAGTAGTAGTGGTGGTGGTGTTGGTGGTAGTACTAGTAGTAGTTAAGTGCTTCCTCTTTATAAAACTTTTCATGGGAGCCGTAAAAGTGACCAGCGTTGTAAGTGAGATAGTCTTATAGTGAGAGATGTTACAACAGTGCTGTGTTCTAGTAGTGCATTAAAAGAGAAAAATAAAGTATTCAATAATGTGAAATCACAATATGATTGGTTCTCATGAGCCAAGAACTAAAATAAAGTAAAATAAATTAAGTATAAATGATTAGACAAAATTTGATCAATTTAATTGGATCCATGACCATTCCCGCGTTATAAGAGTATACTGATGGTCTTTATTGTGATTGACAACTGTAGTAGCAGTGGTAGTGGTGCCAGTTGTGATAACTTTTGTTTTAATGGCATCCGTTTTATAGTGGTATTATTTGTGATAGAAATGCAACAAGAAACTGCTTTAAAAGTACCAGTAACAGCAACAGAAGCAGTAGTTGTAGCAGTACTAGCAGTAGTAGTAGTTGTTGTTGTTGTTGTTTTTGTATTTAGCAGCGGCGGTAGTAGCAGTAGCAATAGTAGTAGTAGTTGTTGTTGTTGTTGTTTTTGTATTTAGCCGCGGCGGTAGTAGCAGTAGCAATAGTAGTTGTAGTAGTTGTTGTTGTTTTTGTATTTAGCATCGTTTGTAGTAGCAGTAGTAATAGTAGTAGTAGTTTTTGTTGTTGTTGATTTTGTTGTTTTAGCAATGATGGTGTTGGTGGTAGTAGTAGTAATAGTTGTTGTTCTTGTTGTTGTTACTTATATACTAATTCAGTAGGCAGAGTGCCAATAATTCAAAGTATGTACAAGCAGTACTAGAAACCTGTTGGAATAAGTACTAATAAATTGTACAATATATTAATAAATCACCTCCGCTTACGATATCCACTTGAACATAAAGTACATGTTGCAATAAATCTACAAGCCTAAGTACTTGAGAAAGGGAATTCCTTTTCTTCAATGTTTGCATAGTTTGTTATGACGACGACAAACTCTTGACTTACGTGGTGATACATTCTTGACACCATGTTAGAAAATCGTTTGAGCCGCAAAAAGGATGAGAGTTTGATCATTTCGTGGATAAAGCTTCGTTGATGTAAACGAATACTGTATTGCAGTTTATTTTCGCGGAAGTTTTATTTTCGGTACATTCGCGACCAATCAGCCCTCCGCGAAAGTAAGATATCCACAAAATCTATATAAAAGTAAAGTAATTATAAATTTAAACAATATAAACCCCAAGAATCATCTCTAACAGACAGCAGAGCGAAATTTTAACACCGCGAAAAAGTTGTACGATCTGAAATGGAAAATTCTGGTACCGAAAAATAACCTGCTATGCAGTACAGAGTTGGAAATAACTATTTGTGTCTGTTTCTTCAATGTTAGTACTTATTAGTATTTCATACAATTAGTGCCCATGTCAAGTTACAAAATATGCAAAATTTTATGTTAAATATAGTATTTTGTATATTAATATATACTTTCTGATATACTATAGTATTATTTTTTGTATATTCCGTAATTGTTAAAAAGCATTAATTGAACCTGGATTTAGGTCTATAAGCTGATAGTGGTCACATCTAGTCAAGCTTATATGATGTATCATATCTTGTAGTACATATCTTATCAAATATTACAAAATATTTGTATGAGCTATCATCTACAGCACACTAATCGCGCCCATATACCAATACATTTACCTAAATGCCGCCGAAATGGTTAAAATTTTACTATCGTCCCATGTATAAATCATCCTTTAAAATGTATGCATTATTCATAAATATTGATTAATATCAATCTAACCCAGCACGCATGGCTAATAATACCAAACGACCATGGTTGCTCTTATTGAAACTCCCCCCCCCCTTCAATTAACTAGCATGAGTACTTACTGTTTTTTTCACACTTATTCTTTTGTCTTTTACTTGAGATGTTTCTCTTTTTCTGTTCTTTCTCAAATTGGCTTGACACGAGATATCTCTCGTCAACATCTCCAACACATTACTGACTTGTGTAGTTTGTTGGTGGTGGAAAGTTATATTGTATGTACGGAGTGTAGTACGGGACCTTATATTGTATGTACGAAGTTTAGTACGGGTTTTTGGTGGTGGAAAGTTATATTGCATGTACGGAGTGTAGTACGGGACCTTATATTGTATGTACGAAGTTTAGTACGGGTTTTTATTGGTGGAAAGTTATATTGTATGTACAGAGTGTAGTACGGGTTTTTGGTTGTGGAAAGTTATATTGTATGTACGGAGTGTAGTACGGGTTTTTGGCGGTGGAAAGTTATATTGTATGTACGGGGTGTAGTATGGGTTTTTGGTGGTGGAAAGTTATATTGTATGTACGGGGTGTAGTACGGGACCTTATATTGTATGTACGTTGTAGTACGGGACCTTCAGTAGGTAAATATTTTAATTCTATTCGAATTAATCATCATTATCACTTTATATGTATTCAAATTCAACTCATATTTTCAGTGTCTGTTTATCCAAACCCTGACATAAACACAAATAATGTAAGAATAGTGCCTGCAAATATCTTCGAACTCAGAAATAAATCAGACTTAGCTTCCTCTGAGCTAGGACGTTTGATGTACTGTGTCTGACTGAAACAAAACTGAATGAAAATGTAAGCAACCAAGATATTGATTGAGATGGCTTTCAATCTCCTCGATTATATCATGACGGTGGAATGGGTTCAACCGGGATGGTTTGGTTATGTATGAAACCGAAAGGGCCATTTTTAATGGATGATCAGATCTACAAGTGGATGACGCTAAAACATTATGGGTTAAATTTAGAACTAGTGGCAAATCTTTTCTGCTAGACCCACCCGTGCAATTCTTAAAATAAAAACTGGCTACATCTTGAAGACAGTCTTTAAACGGGTATCAATATTACAATGTCTATCAATATTACAATATTTAGCAATATTACAATGTCTATCAATAATATTCCAATGTCTATCAATATTACAATGTCTATCAATAATATTACAATGTCTATCAATATTACAATGTCTATCAATAATATTACAATGTCTATCAATATTACAATGTTTATCAATATTACAATGTCTATCAATAATATTACAATGTCTATCAATATTACAATGTTTATCAATATTACAATGTCTATCAATAATATTACAATGTCTATCAATATTACAATGTCTATCAATATTACAATGTCTATCAATATTACAATGTCTATCAATAATATTACAATGTCTATCAATATTACAATGTCTATCAATATTACAATGTCTATCAATATTACAATGTCTATCAATATTACAATGTTTATCAATATTACAATGTCTATCAATAATATTACAATGTCTATCAATATAACAATGTCTATCAATATTGCAATGTCTATCAATAATATTACAATGTCTATCAATATTACAATGTCTATCAATATTACAATGTCTATCAATATTACAATGTCTATCAATATTACAATGTCTATCAATATTACAATGTCTATCAATAATATAACAATGTCTATCAATATTACAATGTCTATCAATAATATTACAATGTCTATCAATATTACAATGTTTATCAATATTACAATGTCTATCAATAATATTACAATGTCTATCAATATTACAATGTCTATCAATAATATTACAATGTCTATCAATATTACAATGTCTAATAATATTACAATGTCTATCAATAATATTACAATGTCTATCAATATTACAATGTCTAATAATATTACAATGTCTATCAATAATATTACAATGTCTATCAATATTACAATGTCTATCAATATTACAATGTCTATCAATATTACAATGTCTATCAATATTACAATGTATATCAATAATATTACAATGTCTATCAATATTACAATGTCTATCAATAATATTACAATGTCTATCAATATTACAATGTCTATCAATAATATTACAATGTCTATCAATATAACAATGTCTATCAATATTACAATGTCTATCAATATTACAATGTCTATCAATAATATTACAATGTCTATCAATATTACAATGTCTATCAATATTACAATGTCTATCAATATTACAATGTCTATCAATAATATTACAATGTCTATCAATATTACAATGTCTATCAATAATATTACAATGTCTATCAATATTACAATGTCTATCAATAATATTACAATGTCTATCAATATTACAATGTCTATCAATAATATTACAATGTCTATCAATATTACAATGTCTATCAATAATATTACAATGTCTATCAATATTACAATATTTATCAATATTACAATGTCTGTTTACTTACTGTTGATTTTTAATCATGATTTGGTTACTACATCTCTTACGTTGCAAGTACATTAGCTAATGTGAAGGTATCATTTAACAAATGTTATTTCCGAACCAACAAGAATCACTCAAACTACACACACATGTCTTGATTTGATAATTACTGGTAAAACACTGCTATTATCCAGTATTACAAAGTATGTCCTCCATTTTCTAGCGTCCATGGTTATATATAGATTGAATTCTCATTAAAGATTTTAAACAAGAATATTACAAAGGAACTATTTGGAAATACGAGAAGGCCGATGTAAATACACTGGAACAAGAACTGCTGACAACCGATTGGGCTTTTATAATTTATATTGATAATATTGTTGATGTCTGCAATAAATTCACTGAAACGAGCTTAAATATTCATAAAAAGCACATTTCAACCAAAAAAGATCCCTATTAGACTTAACGACAAACCTTGGACGAATATTGATAACCATCGACTTATGGGGAGAATGAATAGAATCAGTGGCGCGAGGGTTCGAGGCCCCCGGGGAGAATGTTCTTTAGTGACGGCTCTACTTTGCCTCAGAGAACAGTTTTTATGTCAGTTGCCAAACTTCTACCCCCCCCCATCTATGCCCCAGTTACAATTGCAAAATAAGAAGCTTCCGACGGCGCCCCCACCCCCACCCCTTCGGTCTGACGCTTGGGAGCAATTACACGCCCCACCCACCCCCTCGCGCCGCCACTGAATAGAATGCATAATTGCATGATATTGCTAAACGTAAGAATACCAATGACTACTGTAAAAGATATAATAAACTCTGTGAAACTGCACAATTAAACAATAACTGTAATTCGAAAGACTAAAGATGACTATGGAAAAAGACTGCAGTCAATGCTAATTGATAAATCAATACCAACGGTCAATGGTCAAGGCCTATTATGTAATCCTCTGATGTGTCGAGTCATTTGAATTTCATTCATAAAAACTAATCGATCAAGTGACGACATCACGCGATGAAATACTACGTCACTGTGTATATGAAAACATAATTGCTGATTCATAAAAAATAAGAGGTATGTTTTAGCTTGACATCAAAGACTGTGGTTGCTCCGATTGTAATTTTATTAACAAAAGTGAAAGATCGTCACCGATTAAAAGTGATGGGTGATGGAATAATTCATTTTCACCCGACAAACACAGATTTTGAATAAACATATGCCTCATGATCCACCATTATCTATCCCCCCACCCCACCAGGAGTTCAAACTCATTCATATCTCAGAACATTATAGTATTCATCAATTTTATCTACACGACCCCAAAAAATCATCTGGTATTGCCGAATTACCCTTCAATCAATCAATCAATCAATCAATCAATCAATCAATCAATCAATCAATCAATCAATCAATCAATCGATCGATCAATCAATCGATCGATTTTCTAACATTGATAAACCCTTCAATATAAAACCATTGTATGTACTCTTTAATAAATGCCTGCAACAATTAAAAGTACCGCATATCTTTAGAAGTGTTTCAATATAAAACCTTTTTATAAGGAATAGGATATCCTCATGATCCAATTAACTTTAGGCCTATTTTATTAGCTAGTGTTGTCTGAAAGTTGTTGGAAATAAAGTTTTTCAAAGTATTTTTAAAACTTCTTTAAGTAATATGGCCTTTTAAGTAAGCATTAGTTTGATTTTTGCCCAGGAGAATGAACTGTTTATCAACAACTTCTGATTTATTATCCAATGATTGTATTTCTTGATAAACAAAAATATGTCAGATTGTTGTCTTTTGTGATATAAGTAAACCGTTTAATAAAGTTTGGTAAAAAGGATTACTCTAAAATGTGTAGATAATTGGAATTTGCGGTAGATTGTTAAAGTTTTTTGAAAGCTATATGTCGGGTATGGGACAGACAGTAACTTGTCAGGGCTACTCTTCAGCATAGAGTACCACAGGGTTTTCCTCTTGGTCCCCTTCCATTCTTCTATACATGAATTACATAACCAACCAAGTCGAAACTAATATCAAACTGTTTGCCGATGATACATATATGTTTGTTTTTGTTGACGATGTCCTTGTTACAGTGTCACAAGAACTTATTGATGGTCTTTCATAAATTTCCTCCAGAGTGACCCCCCTAAAAAGTACCCAGTCATGTACATTAATATCTCTAAAACAAAACCCCATTTTATTTACAAGAAGTATGTAAGTATGTATGTATGCATGTATGTATGTATGTATGTATGTATGTATGTATGTATGTATGTATGTATGTATGTATGTATGTATGTATGTATGTATGTATGTATGTATGTATGTATGTATGTATGTATGTATGTATGTATGTATGTATGTATGTATGTATGTATGTATATATGTATGTATGTCCTGCCTACATAGTGCCGATTAAAAGTTAAGTTTCAAAAATGTAAAGGTAGAAATAGCAAAAACTTTTGAAGGAGTAACCCTTCATAATAAACGTGAATATGTAGTTACACAAAATAAAAGATAAAGGTAAAAAAAATTATAAAATCCTGAAAATATAGCATATAAAATTGTCATATGCTTTACATTCCTTTAAAAAGTCTAAGATTTTCTATATTCCCTTAACTGTTCGACATATTTTATGAAATCCAGTGCATTAGTTATAAGTTCAGATACACTATTTGATTTATATGAGGCTCTAACCTAAACACATCATATCACAAAATCAGCATAGATTAAGTTACATTTTCTAAAACTAGTTGCATTTTGATAAATTTACTGGAAATTTTAATGCAAATAACCTTTTCGGGCAAATCTGCAGGAAAAATCTGAGAAAAAATATTAATGAGTTTCTTAGGGACTACAATAGAGCTGAAACTAATAGCCGAGCATTCGAATTAGAACATTTTTTTCGAATATTCGAATAGAAAATAGGTATTCGAATATTCGTCTGTTTACCTAGTGAGTTTGGCAGCATTTTGTAAAAGAAACAAATAAGACAAAATGTAAACTATGCAACATTGAATTATATTGCAAGGGAAAACTTAAACTGCTAAATCACCTGAAATCCAAACTCACATTCACAAGTTAATCATAATGTAAAAATTCTGAATCGTCACATTGCTTGCAACATCGCCATTTCTATTCATAGTCATTCAAACACTCTGGAAAATATAACGTGTAATATGGCAAGTTAATGAAGAACATAGTATAGAATAGGGGTCATATCAAAGTCAACAAAGCCTTTGCGCATCAATCAACCAGAGCCCCGAAAACTTGGCGAACAGGAGCACATGTAGTCACTTCCCGCATAACATTATCCACCCCCGGATCATCTTACCTAGGAAATTTAAATCCAGTTTATTTCCAGTTTTGGGTATTTTATGCAAGTTTTGAAGTCATTATATAGCTGTGGGGTTGTTAATACCCGTAAAATCTGACACTGACCTTTTCTTTATTATCTTTAAAGTCAATAATGCAGATGTCAGCTTCATATCACTAAGATGTAAATATGCCAGTTGACATGATGTTGGAACAGAACCATTTAAGCTGAGGGGTCGACAGTTTGTTGCAACAATAAAGCTCGTTACTCTGTTTTTACTGCGCATTAGTGCAAAACCGTAGTTATCAGCATATATATTTAATTTGTGCAGAGATTATTTTAATTTTTCTTTCCTATATCTTTTTGAAAATGACTAAACTGCTTGTTGGAAACCCCTTGTTAACAATGAAACCAAATGGTATACTCCAAAACTTGACTGAGGCAGGGAACTAACACTGGTACCTGACCCGTGTAAAGGTTACATTATACTCTTTATAGTGTTACGACTCTAGGGGTAATGTAACAGAATAAAAGACACAAACAAGCTTTCAAGATTAAAATGCAAAACTTTAATTTCCTAAAATATTAAAAGAATTAAAATAATTCAACAAACAATCAAAGTGAAAGAATTAAAATAACTTACAGTAGAGAATATCCTAAAAAGTCCTAAAATGTTTTAAAGTTCACTTCCTGTTGTTAATCAGAATAATCCGGATGTGGTATTCCGAATGAAAAAGCCTGTAATGTGCTGAAACTGATAAGTTCTGATGTAATCCAAAATAATCCTTGCAAGTCTGGAATCTCACAAGTTTTAGAATGATGTCCGATAATTCCACGGAGCTGTATAGTAATTCAGATGAATTACTAATTAAATAAATTCCACACAGAACTGAATAATTTCAATAACCTCTCCTCGATCAAGCAATTGTAAAGAATGATAATTCCAAAGATTATTCCCTATATATCTTTACTAAGTGCGTAGAATAAAAAGGGAATATCCTTTCTCCGTCTTTAATACTATGGTATTTCAAAATAACACAACCCTCTAACAACCAATCAGGAACTAGGTTACGCGTCATTTACCCAAAGGTCTAGTGTACTAAAAATCTTAAAGAGTAAACATAATGTTATTGTGTAGTATGGAATGTGACCTTTCAATGTTGATTTCTAAAAAGTACAAAGCCAGGTCGACTTCATTTCCCGCGCAATTGATCATGTGACCACTTATTGATCGAGCAATAGTCGTATCTATACTGATATGCTAACCCCTATTCAGACTAAAACAGAAATCATAAATTAGTAAATTAAATCATTATAAAAAGTTAAAAAGGTATGATTCCGTAACAATAGAAGCCACAGTGCCGTGTCATACCTATTGTAATGTACATTTTAGGTTTAAGATGAGGTCAATACCCGTGTTCATTCAAAACAAGTATTGATCACGTCTGAATGGGGCATTTTATAGTCGGTCAAAAAGTTTGTCTCGTCGGACATGTCCGGCATATATGACATATTTCCAGAGACATGCAATCATTATATCTAACTTTAATTAAATTACATTGGCCACTTGTCTGTTCGATTTTGGTTGTGAACAAATCACTTCCTAACGATGTTTTTTTCTTCAGACAGTCCCTGCATTTAACTGAACAGGCAATATAGTGTCTTTCCTTCTTTACCGCCCGTCTTCAGTATTAAAGGAACATATATAGTCTTACGGAGTTTAAAGATAAACAGGGAAAATAACACCTACATTCATTTGACTTTTAGTCTTAATCCTCAACTTTTCCTAAAAAATAAAACAAAATTATTTTCAGGAGAATGCAGAATATTATGACTGTATTTTAATCCTCGTACCATGCTGAAATTTAAGTGAAAAACTTGTCAGATACTGAAAAACCTCAATTTGAGGAAGACAATTTGAGATATTTTGTGAAACCTGGACCCTGCTTTTGGCACATACAAAATTCACGAATCTCCATCGTCACGATTCCTTTGAAGGTTACAGCCGATCATGGAAAATTCAAGCCACATTTCTCTCACATTCTAAATATATCTGACACATTTTCCATTTAAACTCCTTCCAGACACTTTGTCCACACAACGAAGTTAAAGTACGACACAGTGACTGACTTTTATCTCGAACTGACCACAATATTGTTCAGAACATTGTACTCAGAAGTTTGAACAATTCTGATTGGACACTTTTAACAGAGGCCCTGGGGCTCCTATGGAGAAAATTATATGTATTATAGAGCGATTATAAATCAAAAACACCCACAACTTTATTTTGTTTGGCTATGTATGAACAATCGTTATAAAGTATATAAGAGAAGAATATATCATACTAATCAGGTGTCAACTGTTGTAGGTACACACCGGTTTTGTGAGTCCAATGGGTTACAGAGTTCGCGGGGACATCATCGCCCTTTGGGTGAAGAAACCCCTTTCGATTCACAAAACTGGTGTTTGTCTGGGACAATTGACAACTGATGGGTATGAACTATTTATTACATGCTTCTAACCAGGAAAATTGTTTCATTGTTTAAAAAAAGGAGCCATTTCTACACCTAGGGAAACGCATTTTATTTCATTTTGTTTATTCAACTTGCTAATTTGTAGATTGTCGTATTGGTTAGGATTTTTCATTCCGGAAATGGATCGGAGTAAGGATTTATCGACGAAAAAAATAGCTGATTCGAAAGGGAGAATAGTTTTACCTTACGAGGTTTCGAGGACCAGAAATGGAAAACAGAGGGATAAAAACAAGCGAATCAAAGACAATTTTAGTAAATGAGTTCAGGATTACAATTATAACAGTTTAATGTTATTTCTTCTCCAGTTATCATGGTATAAACCGGGCAGACCTGGTTTTATCCGCTCTTTAGTATCATAGGGCGTGGCTTTAAAAATCGCATATCCGGCCCGCGCCCTGGTGTAAGTTGCACATGCCTGGTATAAACTGTCAGTAAACGACCGACACGACCGTGACTGGAAACTTACAACATCAGATTTATTTGGAGGACGATCCGGTCTTTAGAAGTTCTGGACTTCTTGCGGCTCACAACGAATGAAGTCAGTTATGTAGACTGACCTTTTTACCCAGAAGCCAAGTTGAATCCATTACATCACATGCATCTGAAACTGTATCAATAAAGTGTGAAAAAAATTAGAAAATATGAGAAAAACAAATTAAAAAAGGAAAAACCCCATATGTAGATATATCTTATCTCTACATAAGGTTTTTCCGTATGTACTTTCATACTCTAGTGATAAAATTTCAAATGACTATGATTACATTGATAGTTTATTAGCAGTCTCTCTCCGAATTGACCACCTAAACAGTTCACGGTTTGTTGAATTCTTTATGTGCAAACAGTCTTCCATTGAATTTTAGCTACACAGTTATTCTCAGTCACGGTCAGTAATGTCAGAAAATAACATAACGGTGACGGAGAGCAACTTTGGTAAAGTGCACAGTTAGTAGATGTAATATGCCAGTCTGTAGGATGTACATATATTACTGAAGCTGCGCTAGCATCCCCTGAGCTTTGCCGATCTCATATTAACATTTTTCTTACCTCCTATGACAGGTGATGACAAAACATATATAAATGTCTAATAATAATAATAATAATAATAATAATAATAATAGCCAGCGCATGCGAACTATAATGAAAACGCGGAGATCAATATATTCAAACATATAGATTTTCCGCACTGGATGTTTTAAAGCATTGTCGTCAACCGGAAGCCTGTCGAGAAATCGGAACTGAATTGAGCATCGGACAAAGCCGAAGACGTCCAAGAATTTAAATAGGGCCAAGGATCTCCAGTGAATCAGATTTATTTCGATCTATACTCTTTACTAGAACAATACTTGCAACTGGTTACAAAACAGTCAAATAGTTTGAAATAAACAAACAATTTATTTTGTTTACGTAGAAAATAGACAATAATAATCTAGGAAAGATAAAAATATATAACGTGGAATGGAAAATAGTTTAGTATAGTTTCCTTTGATATGGCCAAGGACGCTGATGTGTCGCCATCGCTACATGTCTCCATAGTTTGGAGAACTCATTTATCTTGGTTTGTGATCCGGACACGTAAATTCGTCCTTTTGAACATAACTGAAATCAATAACACGAAAAACTTAAGTTTGCAAGATACGTTCCCGTCAGGATGCAGGGTATTATGACTGAATTTTAATCATTGATGCCCACTTAAAGTTAAGTGAAAAACTCAACGTTCCAAATTAGCAATATTAGAAAGACATTTAATAACCTAAATATCATGAAGACATTTTTAGATGTGTAGTGAAACCTGTGGCTGCTTAAACCACATGAAAAATTCACGCAACTCCATTATCATGATTATGATTCCTTTGAACGTCCAAACTGATCAAAGAAAAAGGACAATTTAAGCCATAATTTCTCTCACATTCTAAATTTATCTGAAGATGTTTTGTTTAAACTTTTTCTAGACACCTTTTCCACACACGTAATTCACTTGATTCAAAACGAAGTTAAACTTCAGTACAGTGACTGCTTTTATTTGGAATGCAATATCATAACAGAGTGCTTAGAAGTTTTAAAGCACCCGCTAACCTGAACAGTTCTGATTGGCTACTTTGAATAAAAGCTCTGGGGCTATTATGGGGACAATGACATGCAGTGGAGAGTGATTATAAATCTTGAGCATGTACACAACTTAGTTCAGATTGCCTAGGTATGAAAAATCGTTATGAAGAGTGACAGGAAAGAAATATATCATATTCAACAGGTGGCAAGTGTTGCAGATGAACACCTGGTTTGTGAGATCAAGAGGTGCTCGCGGGGACTTAAACCCCCTTAGATTCAAATAACACCTTTCATCCCACAAAACCCGTGTTTGTCTGGGACAAAATACACCTGATGAGAGTGATTTATTTGTTAAATATTTCAACCCAGTAAACACGTATGTAAACACATATTTATTTGTTTATTCTCCTTGCAAATTTGAAGACTGTCAACATGGCTGGGATTTTTCATTATGGAAAATGGACCGGCGCAAGGGCCTGTGCAATTCTTTGACGCAAAAAATGGAGAATGTTCTTACCTCAGAAGGTAGACAGTGATAGTACATGAGTTCAGAATTGCAATTATAGGAATTTAATGTTATTTTTACTGCCTTAATCGTGGTAAAAGCTGTCAGTAGGCTAACAAGTCGTTCTCTGCCACTTTAAAAAAAATTCGCATACATATACGATGTGTGTGTGTGTGTGTTTGTCTGCTGTGGCAAGTTGCATGTCTACTGTGCTTTTAACTATATTCTCATTTGCTATATTCTGCTAAGACTTTCTTATTCTACACATGACAACGAAAACAAGCATACCGTACATACTGGTGTATAACGCGCACTTGAATGCGAGAATCATAAACCCAGATCGCACACTGCCCGAAATTATAATGAAAACCAATAGCGGTTACCCAAATTTACAGTACATTATACTATAGCCAATCTTGGTCTATGTTGTTAGCAGCTGGGCAAGCCTTAAAAGCGAATACGTACACACCAATATGGCTGCGTTGACATGTTTGTCCACTGTACAGTATTTCTCAAATGATAAGACCAGGGACCAGCCAAATATATTTGGCCAAAAAATGAAAACGCGGGAGAAGGTAGGTTCATTATCACACAAAAATATCTTTTATAGGCATATGCCAAAGCTTTGTGAAAAAAACTTGGGCTTATCAATGAGCATGGGCTTATCATCGGATAAATACGGTAATTTTATTCTAAGAGTACTTGGTAATCAGGACTAAGTTCTATAACAATTTATCAAGTACAATTTTAAGAAAAGACACAAGTTTCGTTTCGTAGACCACCATTACCGCTCCTTTTCTATAGAAAAGGTCATGAACGAGAATCCGAGATAATTATGTTATAATTTAAAATTAGAAGGTACGCCATCCACTTTGTAAATAATAATAAAAGTGATAGGTATACACAGAAGAACGTCCTGTTTGAATCAATTAACTTATACCTCTTTCAAATTCGGAGGCACGTGAAATCAGATATAGATCAAAAATAGAAACCTATTTGCTGCACAGATTAGACTATAAACAACTTTTTATTTCTTATAATAGTATCCTATATAAATGTCAGCAAACAGTATTTTATTTTAGTTCACAACGCACCGCCGGACCAATGACATTATAAAAGTCAGTTATACAATCCGGTATCGTAGACCACGGTAATACACTATCATATAGCTATGCAATTGGAACCTTCTCGGGCCTTTCCGTCAATGATCGGATCGGAAAAACACCGCCAATGATTATACATGTACCTTGTTTACCAAATAACGTCAAGTGCACATTACGTACCATCATAGCGGTCATACGGCGACTTGATTGAGACGACATATTCTTGGCCGAAACATTCTCCGATTCAAATTTTTAAGCATAAACTCACTAGAGAACGTTCTTTTACTCAACCTGAGCAAAAGTATCATAATGTTTTTGATATGGTTCTATTTTGCCAAGCGTACTTCAGCATGTGACTGAGTTCTCCGCCATTTTCTAGCAATTTCCCCCTTCTTGCGCTGTATCACTCCATCAAAATACGATTAACCTTCTCTCAATGTGGCGCTCTCGCTTCTCTCGAAACGCCAATGCTACCACAATCTGAAATCTGCCGAATTCTTGCAGCAACGCTTGTTCAGGTTTTATACCTCCCTTTTTAAAAAGGTTTTGCAAAAACTAATTGAAATTTTTAGAAATATTGAGCCTTGATCCAACAGCGCTGTAAACTGTTATTCTGAACATTTTATCTTTCTTCCGCCAAAATTCCAAACAAAGCTGACCCCGGGGTCAAACGGTCTTTGTGGACAATGTCATTGTTTACGTACAGCACTTGAGAGCAGTTGTATTTCCGATATATCGGAAAGTTCACGAGGTGTACCGATTTGTAGCCGTGAGCTAGTTAAACTGGTACTGGCCGTCTCGCTACATGAAGAACCGATAAGAGCTACTGCAGTGACTTATTACATTGGTGGCTGTCTAAACCAATCAGACGCATCGAATCACATATAAATTTGATAGATTTTTCCTTTGTCCCGCAGATGAATTTATTGGTTTGTGAAGGTGCATCCAATACTGCACGAACAACAAACATTTTTAATCTTGAGTGGTGTTGACATTGTTCAAAAATATCCCACTCACGATAGTTATAACCTGTACACTGGATGCCATTTTCCTTTTTTCGTTGGTTTCGAACTAAACTCTCGACTAGTCTCGTAGGCACAATGCTAACCACTTTTATCACACCTTACCGGTTGTTTGTGCAGAGAGTAAACAATCGGGTACCAGTTTACGCGCTGCGCAGATAATCGACGAAACCAGTGAACCAAACAAATTTGTCCATGTCTGTCCCTAACACCAGGGAGCTATCAGCACTTAAGATGGAGTGGGTAAATTCGGTTGGTTGGTTTTAACGGCACATTATACACATCAATTGATATTGGAAATTGGAGCTAAGAACTTTTCCCATGGACACACTGAGGCAGCCTTTCCTGGCCTGGGCGGGTATTAAACCCACGACCAGTGGCATAGCAAGACATTCTGCCTCCCTCCGCAAAACTTAATGCTGGGTCCCCCTCCCAATATTATTTCGCATATTTGATGGGGATTGTGCCTCCCCCCTCCTGCAGTTGCTGGGGTTGCTGGTAGGGTGCAATGTTCTGTCCAAAGCTAAAGTATAGTATTAGCATATCTCTTAAAGTGGAGCATAATATTCTGTTAACGACGATAGAGGGAGCGTTGGAATTTATATGCAATATGACTTGTTGTTACACCGCCCACTCCTCTACTTATCATCGTATGCTACATCCAAAGTATCGGACCTTGACCTGTATATGGCTTGTGTATGTTATATTGACACTTGATAGAGCATCGCTATGACCTGAACTGTGCGAGTATATCTTCAAGATTCCATCATTTCTATAATTGTATACAACATAAGATGAATTCTATATATTTGTCTTCAACAAGTCTGCATGTCAAAGGAAACTTCCGCCATATCGGTATGTGCAACTCAAAAGAACAACTGTACGCTGATTGTTACTCCAAAGTGCTTAATATACGGGTGTTTTTACATTATTATATACACATCCCATCCTACTTATATGATTATTTTAGCCTCCAGAATCGGGTCTAAAGCCATCCTTTTTTTAAGATTGGATCTGTTATTGGATAGGTCTTATTTCATCCAAAGTATTAAAACTTGGAAGTCAACCACTGACTGTTCCTACAACCAAACTCATAAACTACGGCCTTGATCAGAGAACATTTAGTCAGCCAGACTCAAGGAAACCCAGGTTGTCCCAACATATAAGAACACTTGATTAATAAAGCTATTATCTTGTTAGGCATATCCAGGTATAGGCTACAGTCTTTCATGTATGTAAACTCGTAGGAGACTCTCAAGGTAAAAATATCCAGGTATGGGCTACAGTCTTTTATGTATGTAAACACGTAGGAGACTCTCAAGGTAAAAATATCCAGGTATAGGCTACAGTCTTTCATGTATGCAGCAGCTGAACTCCGGAAATCTCTCGCTAATAATTTTCAAAAAACATCAGATTTTAAGCCTTTTAAAAATCCCTCTTAAAGACTTGGTCTGGGACCGCATCGTGTAAATGCTCCATATGTAAACATAAGTAAAGAAGTTGCTGCTGCTGCCATAATCTGTTGCACATTTAGGATTTTTTTTTTTTTAGTCTTATGTAAATATATCAGGGGAAGAAAAATGATATCGCCACAGTGGCGGTACCACTTTTATTGCTACTTTCTTTTTCCATTTAGGAAGTATATCTGCCCTTATGTATGTTCTTCAGACCTATATTTCCATATTTCGGCCAATTTTTTTTTTCTTCTTCTTCTTCTTCTTCTCTCTCTCTCTCTCTCTCTCTCTCTCTCTCTCTCATACACCGTTCCTCTCTCTCTCCCCCATCAGAATGAATAGATCGTAAAATGTGTCAAGACTGTTGACCCACCTGGTATACATTTATGTAATCAATGAAAAGGCACCGTAAAACATGCATAAAAATAAAAACCAAGCAAAAAAAAAAAAAACAGGCTTATAGTATTAACTTTTTTATAATTAGTTTTCCACTTGAATCATGCAAACTATCTGTGACTGAACTTACATGACCTGTTGCTATTCGATATTCTGTTCATGCATACAGTATCGCATACTAGTTACACTCAACGACAAATGGTACACATTTTTAAGAAACGCTCTTGATTACATATAGTAATAAAATTGTTTAAGTAGCGATTTGAACTGTCATCACAATCATAATCATGACTGAAAACTATGGAGAAATCAAACATTGATTAGTGTCGATTGCAAACTGAAATTTAGTGACAATCGAAATTAGGGTGTAGAGTCTCTAACCGAAAAAGACTGCAAGCCTGCCAAAACACAAAAATTCACTTCTAAATGCAAAAATAAAAAAATAGCAGCCAAAATCCCGACAAGTAAACTCACAATCATTAAATTCTGTTGTTTAATAATGTTGCGCTCTGAAGCCTGTTGGAGCGTTCTGTCATGTTGCAATATATAGCAATCCATCCCAGCAATGTTCACTGCATCAATCCGCACTAGAAATGTGTTAACGAAAATTTAAAAAATCTCTCCATTTTTGCATGAAACATTTATTAATTTGACAAACTACACAATTTGAAGCATATGTGTACAATCTAAGTTTGTAAAAAGTCGCTGTCCCAAAGTTATTGTATAGTAATGCAGCCGTTAATCGCACTGACACAGAATGGAGAAACAAATTCATGCAAATCGAAGGTATTTGTCTTTAAAAATATATAATAAAAAGAAAATCTACGTTTTTGGAGTAGATATCCTCCATGTAGCGTTTAGTTACTGCTCTAAATGTAGCTTATGTTGCTTGCATTAGTTTTAGATGTATTTTCATCCCGATCTTAGATTTATATTACTTATTTTATCTCTAACGCATGTGTAGTGATTTTAGATTTTAATTCTGTTGTTTTGCTTGTAGCTTTCAGTTTATTTTTAATTCTCTTGTTCTCATATATGTTTCCCTGTATATGCCGTTAGTTACTCATACCTGCTCTGTTATGTGACATATATGCCGTTAGTTACTCATACCTGCTCTGTTATGTGACATATATTCCGTTAGTTACTCATACCTGCTCTGATATGTGACATATATGCCGTTAGTTACTCATACCTGCTCTGTTATGTGACATATATGCCGTTAGTTACTCATATCTGCTCTGTTATGTGACATATATGCCGTTAGTTACTCATACCTGCTCTGTTATGTGACATATATGCTGCCAGTAACGGTATCATAAGTGCGTGCTTTAAAGCTGCATGCAATTTTAGAGTATAATCTATTATTGTCAATTTGTTTCTCTGCACTGAAACTTTAAATACAAATTATATTATTTTTTGTTGTTGTTGTTGTGGGGGGGGGGGGGGACTTTTAGTACCGAAACAAGATTTTAATAAATAGTTAAATAATTAAATTAGTATGTATGTATGTTAGTATTTCTGAATGTTAACGTTAATTGTCATTTTATTGTTTTTAGTCGGTAAAATAGTTCCAATGAGCTAATTTTTCTTATTGTGTAAATGCAAACCGACTGTAAATAATATTTGTATCTGATTATATCTATGTCTATCATATATCTATTCTATATATTTTTATGGTTAAATTTAGAGTTCATATATTCTCAGCAATCAGCATATATTTAAGTTTCCTTGTAAGTCATGATAAAGAAGTAATAGGGACTTTTAAGCAATAGAAATATATCAAGTCTTGCATTTGTCTCTATTGTTCACATCTCTCTCTCTCTCTCTCTCTCTCTCAGACTGTCAAAATATGTACATATAATGTGTACTGTATGTATTTATGTATTGTAAGGCAGTGAGTCTAGGGGATCCTCAACCCTGGCACTGTCCCTTTTTTCTGTGGGAACCATTTTGATTTTTTAAATGATTTGTGATCTGTCTTATTCCGCTGTCATTTCACTCCAAGTTATGACTGGCATCCATTGTGGATCTGTATGAAAAAAGGACTATAACAAAGACGAGTACATGTTTAAACAAATACACATTTGCCAGTTTGATTCTGCGACAATATTGAGATAAACATCCAATGTGCATACCGTCTATACTCGCGTATAATTTAAGTCCAAATGCAAACAATATAGACTCTGATCTGCCGTTGCATAATGCGCCGGCAGATCAGGGTCTATGTTGTTTGTTCTACTGATTAGTCCTTACAAACTGAATAGACCCAGATCTGCCGGCGCATTATGCGACGACAGATCTGGGTCTATGAAGTTTGCAGTTGGTATCGCCTTATACGGGAGTATAGACGGTATTTATGAGCAAAGTTTGACAGAGTTACGCAAGACTCCATGTTTAAGTACAACCGTTCTCATTGAACTATCCAAGAGCTGTAATTCTATACTTAAAATCGATCGATCGATCGATCAATCAATCAATCAATCAATCAATCAATCAATCAATCAATCAATCAATCAATCAATCAAGGTCATAACAAGTCTGTCCAAAATCATGAAATTATACAAAGAAACATTAAAAAGGCACAACTAAAACTGTTGGAGGTAGACGTGTCTAATAATACCAAAATATTCGAACAGGATAATGAACCAAGTTATTTATAGTTACAGTTCACGAACGTAAAAACGAACGAACGTTTTAAGTATATTATGCACGTACATGCGGAAAGACGGACGGAAAAGCCTATATAATTACATAACAAACTATTCAATGCCGGTTTCCCGGTACAGCTGAAAACAAAAGTGACCTTAGTTTAAGGTAATCAGTGTGGATTAAATATGTATATCCTAAACAAGAATGAAGTTTGTGCAAGTTGTGCTAAATAAGAACAGTTCAAAAATTTTCACCAATATGTATGTCACGTTGAAATACGATTTAGTTGACCTCAAAGCTCTATTGACAAAAAAAACTGCAGCAGTTGCCAAAACACATCCCTGCTCTAAGAAACCAGATATGACACCTGGATAGGATGAGTTGTGTATTTATAAATATTTACGGTTGCTAGAATCTTTCTATTGATATAATATGTTGTATCAACTTGCAGGTATGTACTTTCCTCTTTTTAACGAACCGATCATTATCGGATCTGATGGCTAATAATTCATTGACAAACATTGAAAAGTAATGTAAAATACCAAAAATCAGAAGGGTATGTCAATCTCAATTTATGGCGACGGCTTGAAAAACTAATTACTTGACAGTAAACCCTTTTCATGTAATTCTGTACCTATGCTAATGTACATATTTTAACACGCTATCTATTCTGTGTTCAAACATTCCGTTCAATGCGCCTCGGAATAACTTGAATTGATCATTAGATGTTTGACATTCTATTTCATTTCTTGAATTAAATTTCAATTATCCGAGCCTCGCCCAGAATCTTAGCCTACCTTTTCGCCCATATCACGCTTTGCACAGAACTATGCATGACATATCTGAATCAATGATATATTGTTATATGTTAATTAAAATCTACATATGTATCAAAAATGAAAATAAAACATATATCATGTTGAACAATTTCAGATTTAATTGTGAGCTTAAAATAATGAAAAAAATCGAGTACATGACAAAGAGAGGATAACAAAAATTATCAGATATTTAAAAAAAATTTAAATTGTGTTTCATAATGTACAAAAAGAAAAAAAGTGAAAAAAGTAAAAGTCGGGAAAGGTCTGTGATAGGCAGTTCAATATATTCTAAAACGTCCAATAAGTAATATATTGTAAAACGTCCAATCAGTAATATATTGTAAAAGGCATGTCCAATCAGTAATATATTGTAAAACGTCCAATCAGTAATATATTGTGAAACGTCCAATCAGTAATATATTGTAAAACGTCCAATCAGTAATATATTGTAAAACGTCCAATCAGTAATATATTGTAAAACGTCCAATCAGTAATATATTGTAAAACGTCCAATCAGTAATATATTGTAAAACGTCCAATCAGTAATATATTGTAAAAGGCATGTCCAATCAGTAATATATTGTAAAACGTCCAATCAGTAATATATTGTAAAAGGCATGTCCAATCAGTAATATATTGTAAAAGGCATGTCCAATCAGTAATATATTGTGAAACGTCCAATCAGTAATATATTGTAAAACGTCCAATCAGTAATATATTGTAAAACGTCCAATCAGTAATATATTGTAAAACGTCCAATCAGTAATATATTGTAAAAGGCATGTCCAAAATGATGTAATCCGATTGTGCACGTTATGCAGATGAAAATCAAACTTCATCGGGAAAAAAACAACAAATCTTCTTTTAGTCTACCAGAAGCTAGAAAATGTGGAGAAATATAGCATTTTATTTTGATATCTTGAAGTCATGATATTTTCTCATCATTTATTCAGAAACTTGTCTTCCAATGGGAGAGTGTACATTTTTCTCCATCTGTATGTCCACCCACATATCCGTCCTTCCACCTGACGGTTCGTATGTCTGTCTGTTATGCATGTATGTATATAGGTAGGTATGTATGTCCAAGAGACATTGCACGCAATGTATGTAAGTCATATGCAGGGAGAAGTGGACGGAGTTATTGACCTTTATGTGTCTACTGGCAAGAACAGTGTGATATAATCTTTGACGTGTACGATGAATGGTTGTTATATCTTGTTACAATGATGTACGTCATTGTCAAAGTCAATTTACGTTACCTTAATCCACAAGTGCTTTATGGCGTTATGGGTAGGATGATTATTTATTTACATCATACCATATTCGCATGTCATGGTACACGATATTCAATCCTGTCCTTGAATAGCGATGGTGTTTAATTTTAAAAACGTGCTTCAAGTCACGAAATATTAATGAGCACAAACTTTAAATTCACAAGTCAGTACACCAATATCGCTAAGTTATCGTCCATATCGAAAAGATACGACAGTTATAAGAAAAATACTAATGATAGCAAATACTTTTTCCAATTTTATTTTCGTCTGAGTTTTGCGTTTTCTCATCTTGGAAAGTAACATTATTACAGAGACTATGCAGAAAAAGAGGGTAGAGTGGAGGGTCGGTTGCAGATGGAGGGGTTGAGTGGAGGGTCGGTGGCTAGAGTATTGGAATTAAAATGCCCCTGATAGCTAAATAAAATATTCGCTTTTTATACTTATATTTGGAAAAAGGACATGCATTTTATTCTATATTCTGGATATATATATATATATATATATATATATATATATATATATATATATATATATATATATATATATATATATATAAACCCTAAGCAAAGATTAATTACAAATATAACGGAAACACATGAACCTAAATTTTACCTTTTGTTTATTTGATATATAAAATATGAGAAAAATCAAACAAAAACTTAAATAAAACGTTTTACATCTTGCAGGAATTTTTAAATATTTACTTTTATTAATATAGTAATGATATAAAAGATGACTCGATTGCAATCAGTATGCTAAAAAAGAATGATTAGAATTAAGCTTATACAGTTAATGTATTTGAAGAAGAAGTTCTAATAATTTCTTTGTCCTGTAAAGGTATAAGTTACAGAAGACGATTCACCAAAGGCCTCTTCAATATTTAATAATAATCCATGAATTATTTACTGTGCAGCAGCTAGCATATGGTCTATACACAATACTTAATAATTAATAATTTAATTTAATATTTATAAAAATCCATGAATTATTTATTGTGCAGCAGCTAGCATATTGTCTATACACAATACTTAATAATTAATAATTTAATTTAATAATATCCATGAATTATTTACTGTGCAGCAGCAAGCATATTGTCTATATACAATACTTAAACTAGTATATTTGTTCAATATAGATAACGTGTGATAATCAATGAAAAAAACAGAAGAAGAATGAATTTAAAAAACAGATAGAAGAAATAAAGACTGTTTTCCGTCGCAAAATTCAAAGCCTTTCTTTCAGTCTAGCACAAGGATAATTTGACCCTTTTATGATAAAATAATACAAATAAAAAAACTTTTGAACAATAATGGACAGTTCGTATGTAGCTGGGAAATTTGAAATTACTCACTTGCAGGGCAATGGATAAAGTAAAGAGAAAGTGTAGTAAAATCGACTTTTTACATTTGATATTGAATTTTATTTGTAAGACAACTTTATATTTATACATTTATTATTCTGATGAAGCACAATACATGTTTTCATGAAAAATTGTTTCGTAGTTGCACAGAAAACATGCCAAGAATATAAATCAGACCAAAACTAAATAATTTCAGTCTTGAGTGCAATTTATTACTTTCCAATCCATCACAATTTTGTCAAAATTTTTACTTTCTTCACACAATTTTACATATTCAAAAGAAACGGAATCTATTATAGAAGGCATCGTCTAAAATACCAGAATATTCAGAATTTGTCCTCTAATTTCTCTATTTTCCAACCGTAATTGACGGAGTCAGTGATGCATACCACAGTCTAAATGCCTACAGGACAAAATTTAAAAAAATACGGTTTTAATTTTTCACGTGCAAATCTCAAGAAAAACTGCCCTTGTATTATTTATTAAGTCCAATACACCAGTCTACATGATACGATTATTTCAGTGACATTTTAAGATTCACGTGCAATGAATTTGTCAATGAAACTGTCAGGGTTCACAAGAGGCAGTACTGCCCTATTCTACTGAAAGACCTGGTCAAGACGTGACCAGGTACACAAACTAGTACGTAAACCAGTACAATATCGACGTGCAATTTGGAAACGAGGACTACTTCAAAATACTGACCTTGTTTATTTGTCAGCTGTACTCTATATTTTAGTTATGAATCATCTAGATAAATAAAGAATGCAGAGCATTCCATTACCTGAGATATCTCTGTTAGTTACATATTAAAAATCAGACGATACTTTGCAATAGATAGAGTGCGAAGGTTTCTCCAGCATATATCTCCTGATGAATCAGACAAGGCAAATTGATTGCATTTTTCGCTCTCTGCAGATGTTATATCGACGTCTCAAGGCTAAATGTTTTTAAGACCAGTCTGAGTAGAAGATAATAATAATAATAATAATAATAATAATAATAAGTTACCAATGGCATCATTGGCGGGTGGTGGGGGTGGTGGTAAGGGGCTTTCCAAAAATCATCAAAAAGTTTGATGCAGCCTGCAAGAACCGGTACGTTGAAAGGGGAAAAACTTATGGTGCAATATATATTATTTGCCATACTTCAAACGCCGTGCACACATTATAAAAATGAACGCAAATGAGCCAAAAGGAATGAAAATTAACTAAAAAGAGTATTACTAATTAAAAAAAAAATAATTACATACATATATCTTCAACATTTGAAACTTCCTAACTTTTTAAGAGTTCATTTGCAAGTGCAATTGCAATTTAAATAAGGGAATTTAAACTTCCTGTACCTCCTTAAATAATTTTCTTTTTCTTTCTTTCTATCTTTCATTCTTTCTTTTTTCTTTCTCTCTTTCTTTTTGTACTCCTTCGATTATCATGAAATTATGTTTCAAGTGATTAAGCAATGAATTTGACCTTTAAAAATCAACGACAGCAACCAAACAAGCCGGTCCAAATACATGTATGCACGTTTTAGCAATAAAGTTTTTTTTATTTGTAATCTGATATAAAAGTACCA